>CM041789.1:77458134-77531046 GCA_023375725.1 Nephotettix cincticeps
GACAAAAAAATCCCTGATTCTTCAATATTTCCCATTTCCCCGGCCCAGTAGCCAGATGCCTGCCGAACTCACTACTGACTGGACGTTATAGTGTCGTATTTCGGTCCAAAAAACGTCGGGAAAACTGTGTTTCTTGGTGTTTTTATTGTTAATTATGTTATTAGAGAGTGAAATAAGTATTTGAGTGATTTGTTTTCCCGCCCAGAACCCCGATTCACGCCGATCCCCTAGCTAGACGGTATGGTTTGAGAGGGTCATAATACAGCCTAAAATCGTACGAAACGTCGAAATTGGGTTCTTCCGCGGACAGAAACATTGTTAAAAGGTTATTAGAAAGTGTAAAAAGTAAGTCTAAGGTCGATTTGATATAGATTGGTAGGATACTGTAGTCGGAATATTTACCTAGATTGGTAGGATACTGTAATCGGAACATTTACCAAACTAACTAACAAATGCAAAGGTAAACTTAAATTATTGTTTTATGCCAGATTTATGCTTACAGATTAAAACTCATTGATGAAATAAAATCTCACCTGTTATGTTCTGATGCAATAAATTACGACTAGGTCCTAGGCTGTTCTGCCAATGAAATTGGAATAGGTACTCCTGTCAGTCACTGATTAGGAATAATGAGATATTGGTGAAGTGAATGAACACATTAAAAATTTAGAGACTAAGTATAGAAGAAACACTCGTAAAATTATTACGATACAAATTAACGATAATCTTCTACTATTCAACCGAAGATAATCCTCTGTGTCTTCAACTACACGCAAGCAATGCAATTAATTGCAATTTGCAATGGCATTATGACTGAATTGGCAATGGCGGTGGTCGTGAATCGTGATTAACTGATTGGGATTGGCTACAACTAATAACAATCCTTTTTTCAATAGCATCACTACACCAGTGCTGCCACTAACATTGCTTGAAAAGTCTCTAGACTCATTATTAAAATCTCCTAGATAAAGACAATTTCTAAATCCCTGAACATGATTTCTAATTTCTTTATCTTTACTCTAACTACACTATAAAATCAAAATATTTTATTGCCATTTTGTAGCATTGTTAATTACAATAGGCCAAGTGATTCACATTGCAATGCTAAATGTTATAAGTCCACAATGATATATAATAGACAATTAATATTTAAAGTAACCTAGACTGTTAACTGGTAAATAATTAAGATATAATAAAACAACTATAACAATGGAAAGATAAAATATGACGTAAGAGTGGCAACTGAGGCAATTTAGAAATCAACAATTATTCCAAAGAACTTCACTGAATCAGCAAATTATTTCTTTTCCGGGAGAGCCCTTAAACTGAACAAGATATTTTGTGCTTTATCACTATTTAACAGTAGGCCATTGGATGTAAACCACAATGAAGCACTTTCCACAGCTTCATTTACCATATTATTAAGGAGCGATGGATCTTTATTAATTGAAAAAAACGTAGTGTCATCTACTGACACAATTTGTATCAACATTAAATGGGAGGTCATTTATTGCAGTAAGAAACAATAAGGGACCTAGAACAGACCCTTGAGGAGCTCCAAACCCAATACTAAGTAGGGATGATCAATTTTGATCAACACACACCCATTTTTTTTATATTATAAAAATCCAACTCACGACCACTGAAATCATAATATCTGACAAAATATCACCTGAACAAAGCCTTCATCGTCAAATACCTTAACTATCTTACCAATCAAGTTATCAACCTAAGTAGTATAACGGCTCTTATGGAAACCGAATGTGATTGACTCAAGAGATTATTGTTTTCTAAATGTTTGGTAAGCTGTCTGATAACCAAATATTCAATAAATTTACCTACGATAACAGGAATGAGAGAAACAGGTCTGTAATTCTGCGGAACATATTTAGGACCGCTTTTGTACACCGGAGCGGAGACACTTTCGATATTTTTACTTTATTAGGGACATCCATGAAAAGACACTAAATAAAGCAGTTAACCAAAGGCTTAGCAACACGTGAAATAAAATTCTTAACAAGTAAAGTTGAAATAGAATAAAATTTTCGAATCAAAAAATCTAAATTTGGTTGAATTCAGTACATTAGAAGTACCCGGTCAACATGTTTTTGTTTTGGTCAACATTTTAGAAATTCCCTAAAAATCAAAGCTATTAGAGTTTTTCATCTTACAAACTACATTTACAACATCATTAGGTGTTACCGGTATCTCATTCCGTCTAAAGGAAGTTCTTAATATACTATGTATAAGTTGGAAAAAGTAAAAGGGGTAAAGTAACAGCATAAGAATATGAGTTTCGGCTCCACTAGCTGTGCCGGAGCGCCGTTTTGGCTCCACTATTAACATTGAGAGTAACTAGTATAAAAAATAATTATTTATCTTCTTAATTTCTTTTCTTGTTGCCGTGATGTTTTTTATTCAAAACTCCATAAGCGACTTACTCCAAACTTTTTAAACTTATTCCATGTTTCATTGAATCCATTTCATTTCCTTTAATAATTATAGATTTGACGATCATGGATGAGATTGATAGGACAGGACAGTTTCATGACGTCGAAAGTACAAAAGGGATACTAGAGGTTGCTCTCTGACGTGTGTAACAAAATTTAGAAGAGAATATTTTTATTAAAAACAGCGTACTTTGAAATTACATAGCTTAAGCTGAGCTTGCCATCGAGTCAACAGATTGAAAAAAAAATCAAACAGTAACCTAACCTAACCTCACGTCACTTGCCTCACCTCTCTGAGTACTTAACCTTAAATACTATTCGAATAAATATTCGAATTCTATTCTAGTGAGTCTTGAGACATGGCTTCGTCTAAACGTCCTGAACATCAAGCCCCACCAGAAATATTTTATAATGAAACTGAGGCTCAAAAGTATTCGCAAAACTCTAGAATAATCAAAATTCAAGAAGAAATGAGTGAACGAGCTGTTGAGTTATTATGTCTACCTGAGGATCAGTGTTCTTTAATTTTAGACATTGGCTGTGGATCAGGACTTAGTGGAAGTGTTCTTGAAGATCAGGGACATATGTGGATCGGAATTGATATATCTAGTGCCATGCTTACTGTTGCCCAAGAAAGAGAAATGGAAGGAGATTTAATATTGGGGGACATGGGCCATGGGATGCCCTTTAAAGCTGGTTCTTTTGATGGAGCTATAAGCATCAGTGCATTACAATGGCTTTGCAATGCAGATCATGCTAGCCATAAACCATCTAAACGGCTTTTCAAATTCTTTTCCACTTTGTTTGCATGTTTAAGTAGAACAGCAAGAGCAGTTTTCCAGTTTTATCCAGAGAACTCTCAGCAAATCGAACTAGTGACAGCAGAAGCAATGAAAGCTGGATTCTATGGAGGTATTGTGATAGATTACCCGAACTCAACAAAGGCAAAAAAGTTTTTTTTAGTGTTAATGACTGGAGGAGCAGCTCCCCTTCCAAAAGCTCTTGGAACTGGAGGAAATAATGATACTGTATCTTTTACTAATAAAAGGGAAAGGTTTGAAAAACTTAAAGGAAAACCTTTGAAAAAGTCTCGAGACTGGATCATTGAAAAGAAAGAGCGGAGGAGGAGACAGGGTAAAACTACAAGGCAAGACTCTAAGTATACAGGAAGAAAAAGAAGTAGTAAATTTTAATCACATTACATTATCACTCTGTAAATTTGTTATATTTCTCATTGTATGTATATGATTCAAATAAATTTGTTTCTCAAACCAAGAAATAAGTATACCTTAAAAAGTCCATCTTAATAAATGTCGAGAGTTCTTTAAACTTTGTTTATTTCTGGTGTGTAGTCTTGCGGAACAGTGTTTGAGGAAGTAATTTTGATTGGGAGGGTCGAGTTAAGAATTTTCAGTGGATAAGGCCCCTTGACTCCTCACAGAATCCTAATATTCTATGTCAAACGAGGATAAATTGGCTGAGCTTAGGATATTCCATCGAGGTATGTTCGTAATGTAAGATCTGTTTCTGTCATTCTCCATGTTACTGCTTTGATTGCGGTTAACACAGGTACATGTCATACTACCATGTATAGTGTTTTTTGTAAGATAAAAAACAGGTTAATAATTTGAGTTTACAAATTGTGTCCTTTTTTTAAAGGTTGTAATGTAGTTTATAAATAATCCTGCCACTTGGGAAATTCAATCGGTAATGCAAGAAATGTTAAACCAATCAACATTCATAGAACAATCTCCAAGATCCTCAGATCAAATTTGGTGACCGAAGCAGTGGTGAGAACATGGTTCTCAACCAATAGGGGACAGTTTTAAAGAAAGGCTTTTGATACTGTGTAACATGGGTTTTCCTTGTGACAAAATATGCCGATTAAGAGAATTTTAAGGAATCTTTATATAAAAACTCAAAATAATATAACCGATCAGTGAATCAAAGGTGAAGATTTAGACATTTATTATCAGCTGTATGAGATTATTATGAGTGTTGAATTGTTTGTTATATTGTTGTTATGAATGTTTTGAACTTAAGATTGTGATGACAATCCAATCACTCCATGAATGGACATGTTCATATCTGAGGTATAAGGTTTATCTTGGAGTCTGCAGCACCAGCACCTTCCTTTTCTCATTTCTAAACTCTGTGTCACTCTGGTTGCTGTTGGTAGTGTGATCACTATTAATTATAAAATCGGGGTTGCTGTCTATGTTATCAATATCTGAACCATCATCCAGTGCATTATTGATGAAGTCTTCAAAATAATTTTTGTTATTCATCTAATAGTGATCCAGAGATGGACATGTAGTTCGCTGTTGTTTTGATCACGGTTCTTCGGAGTAAGGTCTAGGTTCGTTATAATCCACTGTAATGATATTTCTTTAAAAAACACTAAACCTACACTTACAGCAATAATACAGTGCTTAAATCACTATTGTATCAGCGAGCACATAATACAATAGAGAGGACACGGCGTTTTATTCCAATGCATTGCTAGTGAAGCCAGATCCGCCATCTTGGTTCGATCTATCGCCTCGAATCCGCGCAGCAGTAAGTTCAGTTCACATTAAAACGCCGCGACAAATACACAATCATAAACTATATTATTAATTGAATGAAGTTGCTGAAATATTGCAACCTTGTAGTTTAGATACTGAGGATAGCGATAGTGTTGACTTAAAGATCATATTAATTATAATAACTTATTAATTAAATTATATTTAAACACTTGTCGTTCCATTTTCTAGATCTAGACATGAAAAAGTTGTATAGCGAGGATTTTTTTATTGTTTGGTCAGAGACTTTTTGTCAGCGAGAAAGTTTGAGGTAAATAACCAAATTTAATTATACAATTCACAAATATTTTTTATCATGTTTGGTTTTCTTGCAAAAGTTAGGTATACCGGTGGGAATTACTTCCGTCACATCGCGCCGCGCCCGACTACGCGACGGGTCGGCCGAGGCCAAATGTGAGTCAATGATACCCTTATGTAATGTTATTAATTACATTTTAAATTAAATGTTCACTATGGATTTCACAATTATGATTAAATACATTTTTACAAATATTTATTAAGAGGCGGCAGGAGTCAGTCCAGGCGCTCACACGCTTAATTAAAATTATTAAAATCGCTTATTAAAATCCTTATGGGAATTTAATTTTCTAATTTCAAAAAAATAAAATATTTCTAAGCATTAGTTTTGGTATTTTAACACAACAATATGTAGATACGGACCCATAAAATACTTTTTATTTGGTATTTTGTTTTTAATAAATTACCTTTACGAGCAATTAAAACATAATTAAACCCATGTCATGTCAAGCGTGTGAGCGCCTGGACTGACTCCTGCCGCTTCTTAATATAAATGAGTGATGAAAGATTTTATTTCCAGAAATTACACAAAAATACAAATAATTTACAATAATAATGAGGAGGAATTGTATTTACTAAAGAAAGAAATTTTTTAGAAATTTATTTGTTTTTTTTTTAAATTAAATTTATTTTTTCCAGTTTATGTGCCAGGAACAAATTTTAATAGCACTACATTTTAATAAGGTCTAATCTGTTTAAAATTTTTAAATGCTTACACTACAGAATTGTTCTCATTCATACAAAAGATTCTGTAAAGGTTAAAATAAAAACAATTACACTTTATAAAAAATGCACGCGAAACAACGAAATGACAGCCGACTTGGCGCGAGGCAGACGCTCAGGAGTAGGCTTGCGCCGCCATCTTGGTATGATCCGCTGCTCGCCAGATGGCTTCACTTCGGCGTTCCAAGTAGCGCTTCTATTTTGTTATGTGTTCGCTGTATTGTATATGGCATAACACGTTTAACAGTCACCCTCAGTTACATAAACACTACACCACCTCTGGGAGACACCCGCAAACAGCCACTCAAGCACTACAATACGTCTCTCAGTCCACATTCTATCAATAACTCGGAACCAGGTCTGACCTTGGCAGCGACGCCTCACACATAAGTAAATCAACTTAAAAGCAGAAGTTACTGAGCCAGTCGGATGCGCTGGGAGGGTAGGGCGGGATTTAGGGGAAATTAAAATTCCTTAGTGGTCTGAGAGACGTATTATAGTAGTTAACCCATTCCCGTCGGGCAGAACGGTCGACGCCTGAACGAAAATCGAGCCTCGTTCACTACGACTGCGCATCACTATTAGCGTGAAAGAATTAACAGTAACTTCATGAATTATATGTTTTTATTTCTTTGCCATGTTCCTTATACCCTTTAAATGTGTATACAATCACTTTTAGCAAGAAAAAAAAATTATTACTATACTTTTTCACCAGTTCCAAGCGTTAGACTTAGAAACAAGTAGGTACTGTTGTTTCGTCAAATCTTATTTTATTTTCAAAAGATTCCCTTATTTCACTTGGCAGATCTACTTCTAGTTACCTGCAGTAATAAATAGTTAATGATAAATCTTTTAATACTAATAATTATTACTGTATTATCACCAATAAATACAATCGCTGAACGAATTGTTCGAACAAGAAAATTATTTACTGCCAATAAGGAACATTTGATACTAAATAAGATGATAAAAGAGGACGCCAACACCATCTATCGGATGAGAAATGAACTAGAAACCTAATGGCTGTAAAAAGAACTACGTCGAAATATAAGCAGGCAATGCACATTGTTTGCCCATAACCCCGCGGCCTGCGCTGCAGGACGCACGGCGCACATCATTCGAAATCTGTCTGGCGAATTACGCGGACGTACAGTGTACGTCATTAGACAGGAACGGGTTAAGGGTTAACCTATATTTTTGGATGAATCTTGGTATTTAACTTCATCTTGTTGGGATCCATACTTTTATGCTAAAAACTTATAGTTCAAGTGTTCCTCTCAGCAGCAAACCTGCATACTCTTTCCCATGTTAATCTTATGTAGAATAGGCAAATTCTCTTATTTATTACTCTCTAATTTATATTGTTCGCAGGTCTGCTGCGACAGGGGTATTAATTACTTAACAAAGATTGCAGTTTCAATGAAATGGAAGCAATGTAATCTGCATTATAACACTTTAAGCTACAGCAAGGTAGGCTATCATTAACTATACAGTACTGCCTGGTTCTACGTACACAATGTTAGTTAAACACAATAACTTACTTTTACGAACATAAGAATTCAGTTATTGTCTTTTAATGTAACAAAGAAATCCTGATAGCCAATGTAAAGTTGCTCATTGCACCAACATCACGTATGCGGATGTAGCAGCACGCTGTTGGTCAAGATAGCGCAGGGCAATGTCTAGCTACATTTACAGTATATCACAATAGATCTCGGTCCGACTCTTAATCATCGTTTTTTGAAAATTTGAGTTAATCTCCAGCAAGGACCGTGATCTCGTAAAAAGTAGGCCTACAGACTTTTTGTTTTATAATTGTTCGTTTTTATGTGTCAGTGTGTATATTGTGTTTTATATTTCTAATGACCGAGTCCATAATGTCCCTGCAGGAATACTTGATGCTGTTCTGGACAAACATGTAGTGGATAATCCTAAATGTGAACTTTGATTAGATGTAAGTTAATTTGGTCTAAATACACAGTTAGGGTCTAAAATAATGGATTTTATTAGTACTGTAGGTCCTACTTAGAATGCAACTTTACACTGCATTTCCAGATAATCCGAACAACTTGGAAAACCGAACAGGGTTCGGCCCCAATTAATTCCGATTGCTCTAGTGTACTTAAAAACACTTCTCATATATGTTCTGCAATAAAAGAAAATTTTTACTAAACAAATGGTTTATATATTATGTCAAATTTTCACTTGGTAAATATGAAAGTGGACATTTTTGTGAACAAGTGTTTAGTTATGAATTAATTCGTGCAGTTGATGAGAAAATCAAAGGAAACGTAAGTTTAAAATGATTGATCTTTTACTTGAATTTCCACAAATTTCATGGATAATAATCTAGGACAAATATGTTTAGAATTATTTACTCAAGTAATTCTACTTCGCTGTGGGAATATTTAAAATTTATTTCTTATATAATTCTGGTTTGGTACAAAAATAAGTTACACAAAAAATTAATTTAAAAGTGATGGATTAGGCCTAAATAAATTACTATTATAATATAAAAATAAATTTATTTAAAGTGGTATAAAACAATTTTTAAATACTCATTATTACTCATTTTAACCTAAATAGTATTAAAACCAAACGACCCCTATGGTGATATAATATGATTATCACTGATGTGCATGTTATTGACTCTGACAAAGGAATATCGTTACGTACTATTATATTTTTAATTAATTGTATATGGAATAATTATTGCTGTGTACATTAAAATAAAATGATATAAGTACCACAAGTACCTATGAATGACATTTAATGATCATTTATTTAAAAATAAACTATGATTAATCTTGATATGCCATAATTTTTGAACAAAATTATTATAATTAGGCTATATAAAATATATACGTTTTGTCAGTATTCTATATTGAGTTCAATGGAAGACTCTGATCTGTGGCTCAGTCGATCTAAATACAATATAGTATGCCATTGTGTCAACATAACATGGCAGAATTTCACAGACGAGATGCCATCCCTCCAGCAGCGATGAATGTTTCGCCAGTTATGTACGATGCATCATCTGAACTCAGGAATGCTACAACACTTGCCATTTCATGAGGTTGTGCCAGTCTGAAAAAGCATCAATTGTTGACCAAGGCAAGATTTGAAATGTAAACTGCCATAATATTACAAACTTGGGGTACTAGAGTAGCCGCCACAAAATAAGGTGGATAATTGATTTTGAGTTGCTGTGAAAATGGGTTTTAAACATAAAGGTTACTCGAAAACCTCTCATTTTATTGCACTATCTTACAAAAGTGTGCTTACAAAGTTTCTAATATGTCTGGATGAAACACCATTATCACAAAAACATTCATCTACTAATTTTGTGGCTGCTGCTTTAGTTCTATATTACTATACAGCATGACGTTAATATCTGAATACTATATTCCTCAAACATGTAACATATGAAAACTATTACTAGTGATTGAAAACCACAGCGCTGTTCTGTTATTAAATTTAACTTGGATTCATACTACTAATATTAATATTCATTATCTCACTTCTGATAATCATTCTTTTAGAAAGAACAATGTCCACCAGTATTGCAAAATGAGGAGAGATGATGTAAATATTCATCCATTTAGAATTGAATATTTTACCAGTGGCAGCTAAGAAACTATACAATCATAGGAAAATTGCCTAGGTAGGTTGCTATTTCAGTTGAAAGTAAAGAATACTCTATACATGAGTTGGAACTCGGAAACAGTCTATAAAAAACTACAAAAACGGTACAATCCATCTGGAAAGTCAAGGATGAAGACAGCAGTATAAAGTGAATAAGCTAGAGAGTAAGAACTCACAATCTTTGAATTGCAAAATTCCAAGGTAAAATGCACATTTTCTTTTTTATATTTTTCCTGACTATAATTTTTACAATACTTCCCCTTACTTTTGGTCTTTTTAAACCCAAATGTGTTCTTTGTTGTTGTAAGAAAAAGTGGATTAAAGAACTGGAATTTTCTTACCAGGAATGAAAAAAAATGTATAACAAAAAAAACAAGTGGTAAGCCTACTACAGCTAAACTATGTTTATGAGAACTGTTTTTGTAATCAAGTGAGCATTAACTAGCTGTTTAGATTATGAACTACTCTAATATATTTCTGGATTATGTTCTGGTACATCTATTACCTTTTCATGGGAATCATTGATAGAGCTATTTCTTTAGCAGACTCTGTCTCGTGGAGCTAAAACAATATTAAAAAAAATTATGTCTGGGGTCCAACAACATTTTTATTGATGTTACTAATAAATTAAATTTATTAGGAACTGATAAAATAATAAGGCAGTTGGGTAAATTTGAGACAATGTCGCAAATGGTTTTAGAGACTCAAATTTAATTACACAATTGGGGACCCTGCTACCTTTGTTTGTTGGGCCATTCATATTACTCACCCTTGATTTATATTCATGGTCACTTGCCTCGCTTTGGCCATCCAGACTCATCCGGTTGATATAATGATGTTTCAGAACCACACTCAACTATCTACTCATTTTATATGATGAGGTGATTTCCATAACTGGAAAGCCAATAAAGTTATTGATAAATTACCAATGTAAATAGTTATCAGCCAAAGCAGGTATTTCTTGGCACTTTCTAACTCAAAAAATAAATTTTGACAGTAATAATGTGAAATTTATAACCGAAGGAATAATTTTATCAGTTCATCTCTTTTGAATTGTGTCATTTAGGTCACTAGGAGGCTGAATTACTTAACATTTTACTTATAATATTACTTTAATATTTTACCTACTTAATATTTTATATTTTATGTGCCAACATTCTTTTTTTAAAAGTTAATGGCGAAACATTTACACATACCTTCCATTCGGCAACAGTCAACTAATACCCTCATACAGCAATGGTGAAGAGACGAGTACTTCTGAATGATATTTCGTAATACCATAGATCCGTGATGGCCGCACCCGAACAGCGCTCAGCCAGTCCCAATCGGTGCCAGCCGCAGTGAACGTGTTAATTTGAGGCAAACATCTGAAGTATAGGGTTTATTAAGAAAATACGGAACTGAATAATAACTTACAGCACTGGAGAACCTGGTTTGTACAATGCCTGGTGCGAGGCAGTTGACCCTTATATTGTCTGATGCCAGGTCTACTGCCGCTGCCTTTGTCAAGCCTAAAAGGGCTGTTTTGCTGACTGAGTATGCTCCTAATAACTGGAACAATGATTAAACAATTAATTATCATTATACCAGACACGCATCTAAAATGTTTCATTTTAACAAATTGGTAAAAATTTATTATCTTCTTAGGGAGTTCAATTTCAAAAAGAGGCTAAATGGATTTAGTGAAACAGCATAACAATTTGTTATTATTCTCTTTGGGGCCTTTTAATTAGGCCCCAAACATATACAGTATGTTTAATGTTACAATATTAATGTTAGTATGTTATTGATGATGGTAATAAATTATATTTATAAAGTATGTTATGAGCCGTTTTAGTTGGGGGGTAATGAAGACATCATTTCATAGATATTTCATCACAGATATCATCATAGATGTTTAAAAAAAGTGGCCATATTGGTTTTGTGAGTGCATAGAGGCTAAAGCAACATCACCATGTACTCTACCGGTTGTTTGGCAAACTACAGCACAGTAAATGTCGCAAAATGATTTATCGCGAGTAAACTCGTTTACCGCGCCGTGCAACCACACTGTGCTGCAAGAAAAGTCGTCACCCGCCCGGTAACAAGTGTTTGTAGAAATTCTTTTTATGAATATATATTATCAGCATAAAGTAATTATTTATTACTGGTAACCACGAGTTCTGGCAAGATTAGCAAGTCCGGACTGGCACATAACAACGCCCGAGGTATTGTTTAAATAGACCCGATTGACCCAGTGAATATAGTTATTTATTAGTTCGATTTAAGGAAATATATCTTGGTGGCTAGCAGAGGGAGACCAGATATTTCTAAATTAATTAAATTATTCGTCATATTGGTGGTCATTCTGGATAAGTCCTGTTGATAGGCCCCTACAGGTATTCCTGTGTGGGCACGTTCCGTCCTTCATTACGGGTCAAATAGTTTCGCACATACTCACGTCAAGATTACCACAAGTCTGGCAATGATGAGACGGTTCTGATTTTAGATTTTATAGTTTGTTCAAATCATTTGCCTGAGTCAGACCCAATTTGATTGCGGATTTCTTATGGCAATATTTTCCTGCAGGTGGAAAAATACTGATAAAAAATAAGGCAGTTGGGTAATTTTGTGGTAATGTTGCAAATATTTTTAGAGACCGAAAACATACCTAAAATGGGGTTAATAACAATATTTTAGCTCTAATATTAGCCAACTGAAACTACTTTGACAGCTCACTCAAAACTTCATAATTCAAAATATTTTTTAATTTCATATTTTCAGGGGCAGAACCTTAATCTAGACTTCAAAATCTAATGATTTGAATAAGAAAAATTAGTTTAGAAACTAAGAAGTATTACTTTGACGAATATAATACCTTTTTTTACTATTAATTTTCTGAAATAGTAAACTTAATATAAATTATATAACTTAATCATAATATAAATGAACAATAGACTTAATATATTATTCACTTTTACTTTCTCCCCTTATACAAAGTATATGAAGAAAGTATTGTTTTCGTCAAAATTTTCGAATTTGAGTTGAGGGTAGATATATCCGTTTTGGGGTCCCCTGAATCCAAAAAAGTGGGTTTTGGCGTGATGTCTGTTGAATAGAAGTGAATCCAGAAAGTTATAAAAAATAAGAAAACAGTTATAAAGTTAGTGCTCCTATTTCTTATCTCTTTTGTTTTCTAACATACTTACGCTTAGGGGGTGAAAGCCAGCAATAGAAGAAACATAGATAATACAGCCTCCCTTGCGTTGCTTCAGATGAGGTAATACTTCCTTTGACAACATGAATGCGGATTTCACATTAACTTCGAAAATTTTATCCCATGCTTCTTCTGGACACTAAAAAAGAATGAGTAATTGTGATGTCAAAGTAGTTTATGATTACGAGGTTGTCATTCCATTGCACTCTTAATATAAATCCTAAACTTTAATGAAGTTATCTTGACTTTTAAAAACTCCAACTAAACGTTGCAACTAAGATGAGCTACTTAACGTCATTTCATTACAATCAAATGGGTTTTTAACCATTCGAGCATACATACCGTAAGTAACTGACTGGTGTTTACTTATATTAAGATTTATTGCAGATACAATAAAAAAAATAATTTTACTACCAGATAGATATAGTAATTCTATATCCTAATAAATATAAATATACAAATATAATAAATAGTAGTAATATATAAATAGTACCTGGTGACCGAGCTTTGCTCGTTTAGAATAATACATGTATTATAAAAATTAATTAGAAAAATTAAAACACATTTATTACTCAATGAAAACATTTATGTGGTTAAAATAAAACCGATTTAATACACCATAATTGATATAGCACTGATCAAAAAGTGTTGCCCCTGATGGGGTTTGAACTCGCGACCTTAGTGTTACGAGGCCATCACACTCCCGCTAGACCACGGCGTCTGCCAAATGAGCATCGCCAGTTCAGGTGTTTTAGCCAACCTCAATTGTTTTAGCCGATCATTTACTGTTTAACTATCCATACAGTTATTATTAGCCTGTGACCAACTGATTTTGATATAAACGGAATGAGGATTGAAAAGCAAAAGAGAAATTTAATTTTTTTACATTTATTACATACATAAAATAAATATTTATGAAAAACCTCTATTCACATATTGTTCTTTGCCGTCTTCAATCAAGAACTGTCAAACGGTTATAAACAGCTGTTTTGATTTGTATTGTTTACATTTTATTCTCCATAAGCGTAATGTTAAATTTTTAGATTTTAAACTTAATATTACAAGAAAAAACGAATTTTCCTGGACATTAGACCTATCTAGAACTTATTTTCTACTCGGAAATTAGTTATTTCCAAAATTTAAAGAAATTCCTTAGTGCCGTTTTCGAGATCCGTGTGCAAATATACAAACCTTGCTCGTATTATAGTATTGGATAAAATTTATCGAAACTAAAGGAAAGTATTAGATATGAACTCTCATTAATGGGGCTAAAGGATTTATTCCATATTAATGTTTCCCGAAACAAATTAAGGATTAAAAAACAAAAGTTAATGTTATTGGTTGAAGATGAAACAAAATTGCTCAGACAAGAAAATGAACCAAGGGAAGTACCCAAAAAAACTACATTAGGTAAGGTTCCAATAACTAATTTGTTTTTCGTTTCTTCAAGTTCTTCACCAAAATTATATTTGACAACACCTCCTTCAAAGTATCTAATAACACCACCGCTCAAAACGAATACTTACCAAGAAGGTAATCACCAAGTGGTAAGATCACCCCAGAGGCAATTTTACTGGTACAATAATTTATGTCATTGAAACAATAAATTGTATTCTACAAAGATTAAATTTAAAACTATTCCATTTTATCTACAGTAATATAACTTGGTGGCTGATTCTAAAAAAATTTTGATGAAGTAAAAATATATATTTAAAAAAAATATTTAGTTATAGAATTTTGCGAACAGCTTTTGATATAAGTTTGTTGTCAATTATAATTTTAATTTTTAATATAATATTTATTAATTTAATATTTTAATTTTGTTTTAATAATCTGTCACACTTCATCATAATGCTTCATATTGCTGAAAATGTGCATGACACTCGTCAGCTGTAAACGGAATTTTAGCAAAAATTAGTTTTAGGAAATTATAACTTATTGAAAAAATTGATACAGGAAAATTTGTGATCGTCTCCTTTAAAAAGGAGACGAAATAAAAATTTACTTTGCAAAAAACATTTGAAAAAACATGTTTGCAAAATCACAAAGAACATTGTTCTAAATATGTTTTTCAGAAAAAAATATTACAATGGTTCTTTTTTAAATCGGTTTATTTGCTTATTCAATCAAAGATAGTGAAGATATGCATATGCTTATACTACATCAAGGAAAGAAGTAGTCTTTGTATTGGTGCCAATGTGAAATATGCATTGAGGTAAGGACAGCTCTGCATGCCTTTGTGAATATTATAAATTACAGAAACTTACATCTAGAACTGGTCCAACAGTAGGATTCACTGCGGCATTTGATACCAAGATATCTATGCCTCCAAAATTATCTATTGCCTGAAAGTGAAAACAATTAATTTCTGGAATTGCAAGTGAGGAGGTGTAACATAAAATAAATCTCTTGATTTTTTAAATTGAATGTACAATACAAGTGTTATTTGTGGATTAATAATCGATTTTCCAAAATCGTAGGAGAGGAATGATAAGCATAGAGTGTAACAGCAACCTTAAATCCTTTAAACATGATCATTTTCATAAAATTTAAAAACATTTCTCTTGAGAAACTCTGTCAATTTCCTTGTCATCTACATTATTTTATTTACAGTACTTACTATTTGTATAATTATGTTCCTGTAATTAATTCTATAATTCAACAATATGTTAGTAAAACATAACATACGAGTACATTCTCGTATTGTATAGTGAGAAGATGGTGAGGATTTTTATATTGTTTGAATGTGTTTTGCAAGGATAATGTGCAAAAATGAGAAAATATGTTTATTGCGTTTTTGAGCAAATGAGATTCTACCAAATATTGTGTTTCCATATCTGTAATAAGCTAAAGCTACGAGATTGAAACATACTACATTAATATGAACTTATAGGACCTTCTCACATTCAAGAGGATTAAATATTTATCCCAGGCCCTCCATTCTGAGATGATTTGGTAGGATTTCTTATTACATTCAGGCAAATGCCGGTACGGTTTTTAAAAAGGGCCATACACTGCCAGGAAAGGGGAAGATAGGACATGTCCTACCTTACCTGGTTAAATTAATCACCCTTTTTTAAAAAAATTATAATTTTCTACACAAGTAAACTCACCAGATTTTTGTTCAGTAAGTAAATTATAATGAATTTACATTTGTAATTGAGTTTGTAATAACCAAGTATTAATTCGGGGTTGAATCCCCACCATGAGCAAACCCAATTTAGCTTGTAAATGTAAGGTATAGTGGTGGGAGGGCCCACCTTAAATAAACTGAAATCTGCTTGGGTGGTAGTTTTGCTTCTTTTACTTTCTTCTTCTTTTTCATTGTACGATTAAGGGGGTTGGACATGTAGTTTGTTTTGTTTATACTGATTATTTTCAGAAGGGCTGTATAGTAATTATATCATTCAGATAAGGGCAAAATACGTAGGACATCTAGGGTTAAAAATTGTGATCTTTAAAATAAAAAATTAAATTGTTATACATTATTTGGGATCCATACGTTTATGCTAAAAAATCATAGTTTATGTGTTCCTCACAGCAGCAAACCTGCATACTCTTTCCCATGTTAATCTTATGGAGAATAGGTAAACTCCTTTATTTATGTCCAGATAATGATAAAACTTGGTATATGGTCAGAATAAAAATAGTTTATGGTTAAAATGCCTACTTTTACTGTTCCTCAAAGCAGCAAACCTGCATACTCTTTCCCATGTTAATGTTACAGAGAATATGCAAATACTCTAATTTATCAACAGGTATTGATTGATCAATCTTGTCACATACTTGTACTATTATTGTCATATTATTTATTTGGGAATCCGCGGAGTACGCAGGTTTACTGCGACGGGGGTATTAAACAGTTATATTCATTTTGACATGGCTATGTCTTTCCTCTGAGGGGTGGGTGTGATTTTAAGATGGAAAATATGTAACAGGTTTCCATAGAAACTAACAACCTGAGCTATTGTATTGTATTTTTAATATAAAAGAAAAACAGCTGTTTAGATGAACTGAAAACACTCCCATTAGACATATTCATGATCTAACGTATTTCCCACAGGGAAGTAAATACAAACATTTTTAAAAATGGTGCACACAAACCAATTTTACATCAAATTACTCACAGAAGAATCAAGTTTATGATGGTGTATTATAAGTGTCCTATGTGCCCTCCTTTTGAGGATCGGACAACATCCAAACGGTATCCAAATTCATCCCAGACTGTTGGAAAGATTCCCTTTTGGACTGTACCTACTGCATCAGTTATCCTGGTTTTCAGCTCCTCGATATCAAGTGCTAAGGAAGGAACATAAACAAAATATTTAACATATTCCCTTAGGAAAAAATCACACGGTGTTATGTCAGGGGACTGTGGAGGCCAGGAATACATAGCCAAGTCTTGCGGTCCTACCCAACGTCGAGGCAAGTTAATGATGAGGAAATTCAGTATAGCCTTTTTCCAGTGTGGTGGTGCTCCATCTTGTTGAAAGATGAAGTTGTCCGAGTCAGCAATTAGTTGAGGAAATAGCCGATTTCGGAGCATTGATAGATAAGATGCACCATTCACTGTGTTTTCCTCAAAAAAGAAGGGTCCATATACCTCGGTTTATGAAACTGCACAAAAAACATTCACTTTAGGAGAATCTCGTTCATGCTTCACTGTTTCATGAGGGGTTTTCAGTTCTCCATATACGAACATTATGACGATTAACTTTACAGCTTACATGAAATGTTGACTTATCGCCGAATATTAACTGTGGTAAAAAGGTATCCTCTTCCATGTCTTCTAGGATATCATTACAAAAGTCGACGCGTCTGCTTTGGTCAACAGCACAAAGCGCTTGTACGAGTTGCAGTCGGTGTGGCCATAAGGCCAAATTTTGAGGATCGGACAACATCCAAACGGTATCCAAATTCATCCCAGACTGTTGGAAAGATTTCCCTTTTGGACTGTACCTACTGCATCAGTTATCCTAGTTTTCAGCTCCTCGATATCAAGTGCTAAGGAAGGAACATAAACAAAATATTTAACATATTCCCTTAGGAAAAAATCACACGGTGTTATGTCAGGGGACCGTGGAGGCCAGGAATACATAGCCAAGTCTTGCGGTCCTACCCAACGTCGAGGCAAGTTAATGATGAGGAAATTGAGTATAGCCTTTTTCCAGTGTGGTGGTGCTCCATCTTGTTGAAAGATGAAGTTGTCCGAGTCAGCAATTAGTTGAGGAAATAGCCGATTTCGGAGCATTGATAGATAAGATGCACCATTCACTGTGTTTTCCTCAAAAAAGAAGGGTCCATATACCTCGGTTTGTGAAACTGCACAAAAAACATTCACTTTAGGAGAATCTCGTTCATGCTTCACTGTTTCATGAGGGTTTTCAGTTCCCCATATACGAACATTATTACGATTACTTTACAGCTTACATGAAATGTTGACTTATCGCTGAATATCAACTGTGGTAAAAAGATATCCTCTTCCATGTCTTCTATCATTACAAAAGTCGACGCGTCTGCTTTTGTCACCAGCACAAAGCGCTTGTACGAGTTGCAGTCGGTGTGGCCATAAGGCCAAACGCCGCCTTAACACTCGCCACACAATGAGCTACTCAAAGTTCTTGGCTTGCATGCCGTGTTGATGTCCGCGGGCTCCGTTGGAACTTCTCCCGAATTTGTTGCACTGTCTCTTCAGATGTGTTTGGTTGACCGGCACATCTGAATCTTTTCCCCTTGCACAAACACTCAGTATCTAAAAACTGTTTGTACTACCGTCGAATGTTCTTTTGTGGTTCAGCACCAAAACTAATCCGATATGCTTGTTGAACAATTATAACTGATTCAGTTTTCTAAACTGCAGAACGCAGAAAGCCTTTTGTTGTTCAGACGCCATATTGTATTAGACTGACAACGTTCAAGATTAGTGCTCAGGGAGACTTCTAGTGGCGATTTTTCAAAAGTCTAGAGCTCTCCAGTAGTCGGTAATGCAGTTTTGGTGGTGGTAATCAATATTACGCGCTTGGATCAATATTATTTAAAGTTTAAATTAAGTTATTCTTTTTGAAACGCACGGTATAATTTACTGTAGACAATGATAAAGAGCAGAGGAAGGGAATAAAAGTTTATCCCTGAGACCAATATTAAACGAATGAGAATTAGTAACTCGACTGAATAAATGTTTGTATTTCCTTCCCTGTGGGAAAGTGGTTTGATCATGGATGTCTCAAGGGAATTTTTTCAGTTCATCAAACAGCTGTTCTTATTCTTTTATATTAAATATTCAATAGCTCTGGAAGTATGGAAACCTGTTACATATTTTCCACCTTAAAAATCACCAACCCCCCCCAGAGCTAAGACATATCCATGTCAACAAGACAAATTAGCCAGAGAGCACATTGATCTACAGCTTAGGTTTTACGTACAGTTTTGAACAATGATTGTCTGTCCTCCTTTTTTGCAACATGACACACAGTCCCAGCCACTGAGTATCCTGAATCTTTGAGACTCTTGACTGCCTCAACAACATTTTTTTCCTTACGACTGCTCACAACAACACTAGCTCCTTCAGCTCCTAAGCGTTTGGCAATGGCAAACCCAATCCTACAAGAATAATTACAGAATTAGTTGATGTACGATGTGATCAATTGAAATACATTATATTACATGGATCATATTTATTTCATAAAAGATAAAATAGACCACCCTGCCTGACATAGACATTCACTGCAGCTGCCACCGATCGGTGACATTTCGGAATACTATATTCAGAAGTCCTCGTAGCTCCACCAGCATTGTACAAGACTATCAGTTGACTGTTGCCTCATGGAGATTAGTGCAATTTTTTTCATTTTAACCCTAGAAGTGGCAAGCTTTTTACTCTTAACTGTACCATAACAATAATTAATAATATCTTCTTGAAATATCAAAATTTAAACAAAAAAAAACATAAAACATGCCCACCTTATACCCACTAACCACAAAAGCAAAACAGGTGTCCACTGCAATCCAAATTAAGCCTACAAACTTCCACCTAAGCCGGCCACCGTTTATTTAAGGTGGGCCCCCCTCTCTGCTATACCACACATTTGCAAGCCAAATTGGGATTGCTCATGGGCAGGATTTGAACCCTAGCACTTCTGAATAGCTAAAACATTACGCTCTTCAACGTAGCACATTAGCCGGTTCAGCCTCTCAGTGCATAGGAATAGAAAGCGCTTACTTGGTCATAGACATGCCCGGTGGCAGTCTAGTGCACTACACCTATGTGTATTGTCTCCCACATTCTGGAAATGTTATTTCTGTGGTTCTGTTAAAAAACATGTTTGAAGTGAATGTCCAGCATCAGGTTCTTTTTGTTATAGTTGTAGTGAAAAGAGACATTTCATAAAAGTTTGCAGATCTGGTAATAAATCATTAACTACTAATAAATCTTACTCTCAAACTAGATCCGAAAATTTGAATTCAGCTTGTACACCATCTCCTAAATCAACTATAGTTGTCGAAATTAATGGAATTAAAAGTGATACACTAGTTGATACTGGTAGTTCAGAAACATTTATCAGCAAGTCTCTTGTGAACAGAAGAGGCATTAAAATTTATCCAAATATAGTAGATGTTGCCATGGCCTTGACTTATCAATCAGTCACTACAGGGTTTTGCGTGGTCAATATGAAAATCCAGGATCATATATACAAATCAATCAAAATACTCGTTTTAGATGGACTATGTGCTGGTATCATTCTAGGACATAGCATATTCAAAGAGCGTTGAAGGGACTTTTGGAGGTAGCAAATCTCCTTTGAAAGTATGTGGGCTTTCATCAGCTAAAATTTCACCAGTTCATTTGTTTTAAAATTTGACTTCAGATTGTAGAACTATAGCTTTAATATCTTGACATTACTCAGTTGAAGACAAATCTATAATCTTATAATATTATAAAGAAGAGGTGGTTTCTGTATGTTTGTGGGTTTGTGTGTTTGTGGGTTTGTTGTGGCAAGTGAACGCAAAAAATACTGAACCAAACAGTTTGAAATTTTACACAAAGACAGATCTTAAACTCATGCAACACATAGGCATACTCATTTCCTTAAAATCCTCTCGGGAGTGAACGTCCTAAGTTTCAATGTTTACATTTTTAGAAAATGAAAACATAAAATTACTTGAATGTCAACAGCTGTGAACACTAAAAATTTGACAGTTCGAGAAGCAGAAGACATGGTTGCTGTAAATACCCTGGGATTCAATGTTTACAGTTTTTAATGTCAACATCCATTTACTTTACATTTTGACAGTTCGGTAAGAAAAAGAAATAAAGTTAATTTTTACACATAAACTGCTGGATCGAAATTAGTGAATTATTAGTTCGAAATAGTGGAATGGTAGATTTTTAATTTTCTCCCGATGCCTGCCTCTATTACGTTAATGCTTATCCTCTCCCAATATTTGACATATGTTACTTTGTCATGTTTAGATATATACTTAGACACGTGTTTTGTCATTTTGTAAACAATAAAGAATTAATTATCAATAACTTAAATGTATCTGTAGAGCCTACACCTCTCAGTCTTTTTTACCCGTGCGAAGAACGGGTACTTTGGCTAGTTATTCATAAAAGAAGAAATAGAACGGTTACTGAAGGAAGGGATAATTGAGCCAAGCTCTTCCCCCTGGCAAGCCCAGGTATTAGTTGTAAAAGGTGAAACAAAAAAGAAACAAATGTGTATTGATTAGTCAGACGATTAATCGATTCACCCAACTCGATGCTTACCCATTACCTAGAGTTGAGGATGTTATTTAACAAGTTGTCTAAATACAAAGTTTTTAGCACTATAGATCTTAAGAGTGCATATCATCAAATACCTATTGATCAGTCAGAACGATCGTTTACTGCTTTTGAAGGCAGTGGGCATCTTTATCAATAATGCATTCCTTTCGGGTGTATCCTGTTTCAACGACAGATCGACTCCATAAGTAGAAGAGGAAGGACTGAACTGCACTGTAGCATATTTGGGGATATAACAATTGGAGGGAAAGACAAAGTTGAGCATGATATACATTTGGAAAGGTTTTTCAGTGCAACAAAAAAGTACAATTTGACAATGAAAATGGATAAATACAAGTTTTCACAGAATGAGATAAAACTACTGGGTTATATAATTAAGGATAATGAAATTCAACCAGATCCAGATCGTCTTCAACCTCTTTTAAAACTTCATTTTTCCCATTATGTTGCTTGTCTGCGACAAACATTAGGGATGTTTGCACACTACTCTGATTTAATTAAGAATTTTTTGGAAAAATACAGTCCCTTTCATCAACCAAACGTTTTCCATTATCCGACGAAGCAAAGAAGTCTTTTCAGATTTTGAAAAATGACATTGTGTTAGTAACCAAAACACCAATCCAAGATGATGTTCCATTCACGGTGGAGACTGACGATTCTGAGTTCGCAATCGGTTCAACTCTTTCCCTATCAGAAAGACTAGTAGCATTTCATTCTAAGACACTATCAAGGTCTGAGAAGAATCATTCCTCAGTTGAAAAGGAAGCCCAAGCAAGTGTTGAATCAGTCAGAAAGTGGAGACACTACCTCATTGGCCGGCCATTTTAACTGATCACGGATCAAATATCAGTTTCTTTCATATTCGACAATAAAAGGTTTGGTAAAGTGAAAAATGAAAAGATACAACGTTGGTGATTGGAGTTATCATGTTTTAAGTATGTCATTATTTATCGCCCAGGGAAGGAGGATGGAGATGCTGATACAACATCTAGACTGTGTGAATTCGTAAATGCTTATCCAAATTTAGATTAAATTTACAGGATGTCATCCTGGAGTTACAAGATTCTTTCACTGGATTCAATCGAAGAACCTTTTTCCAAGCTATTTTCACTGGAGGAAGTTTGATATACTACTAATAAGTGCATAATTTGTGCTGAACTGAAACCAAGGTTTTGTTAAGTATCAGGGTAAGCCGATAAAAGCAACTGCTCCTTTTGAGCAATTAAATGTTGATTTTAAAGGACCAATTCCAAGTATAAGTCAAAACAAATATTTATTAATTATAATGGATGAATACTTTCGGTACCTGTTTGCTTTTCTCTGTCGAGATATGACAGCAAGAACAACAATTGAAATACTTAAAGAACTTTTTGGTATGCCCTCTTCCATTCAATCAGATCAACGAACATCTCTCAAGTCGTCAGAGCTTATATCTTTTCTTCATGAGCATGGAATTGCATCAAGTCACTCATACAATCCACATAGGAATGGACAGGTAGGAAGATTTAACGGAACTAAAAAAACCTTCCAAAAAATCCCATTAATCCTAGGCATATTTGTAATATTTACTACATTAAATATTTTCACTCTTGTTCCGTAAGTTTTCAACTTAGACTCAATATTTAAAATTAGAAAAGTAGAATGACTATTATTTAATTGTTTTATGTTTTTTTTTATTTTCATACAAAAATAAATAAATTAAAAATAAAGAACCAGATCGATGCTACCTTTAACTACAGAGATTTTCAAATTTACTTAACTAACATGTTTCTTTGACAATCATTTTAATTTTATTGTGGTTACAAAACTGTCCTCTTTTTACTAATTCCATCCATATTATTTTCAAAAAAATATTTTATTGCCATTATATAATGCCTTAAGAAAACCATTTTGTAAAAGTTACTTAACTATACTAAGCATTTGTAAATTTTACTCCTACTAGGCTATATAATTTTTAGTGTAGAAGGCAAAAGAAGGTTTTTCAGCCACCTACCTAATTTTAAAACCCTCTGGTGTAGCTGTCCTGGAATCTCAAACTGTATATTGTATAACTGTATAAACATCTTCAAATTACGATGATAAGACCAAATTTGGTCGTAAAAATATCGAAGACTTAAGTGTTCTAGAGTTAAGCTGTAAAGTAAAATAAAAATATATTTAACCAGTATTTTCTAAAAATGTTTTCACCAGAAATGTCATTTATCAACTTGCACGATCAGTCGATTTAGAGTAGCTTACATCTGAAATTATATTTCAACTGAACACTTAGTGTGTGACTATTTATTAAGGACGAGGATTCATTTTTATCCAAATCTCACCAGTATTAAAAAGCCTAACTATTTAGGATTAGGCCAAGTTTTTATCCAGTATATAACAGAACTAAGACTAATGTAGTTTAATAAATATAAATTAAAACATTAATTTATAAATAATAGATAAATATTAATAATAAAAACTTATAGAACTTCAAAAAGTAGCAAAGCAAGATGTCGGTGTAGAGGTTGGATCGAAGATTAATGTGTTGGCTTTTGCAGATGATGTGGCAATTATTTCAGAAAATATAGAGGACATGAAAACTCTTACCAAATTGCTAATTGAAGAAGCCCAGAAAATGGGCCTAATAATAAATGACTCCAAAACTAAATTTACACACTTTACAAGAAACCAGGGGGAAAGGATGGGCAGCCTGAAAGTAGATGAACATGAATTCAAACAAGTGCAGGAATTCAAATATCTCGGAGTAACAATCTCAAGTAAAAATTTGGATAGTGTAGAGATACAAAATAGGGTAAACTCAGCAAACAGGTGTATGTATGCCTGCAAAAAACTACTTTCTTCAAAGTCCCTATCTTACAGAACAAAGCTCAGACTATACAAGACAATTATAAGTCCAGTGTTACTCTATGGGTCTGAAACTTGGAAGATGACCAAGAAAGAAGAACAAAAGCTCATAGTGTTTGAAAATAAAGTGCTGCGAAAGATATATGGGCCGACGTACGAGCAAGGAGAATGGAGGAGGAAACACAATAGGGAAATCAGAGACCTCTACAATAAACCAGACATTGTAAGTGAAATAAAATGTAAGAGGTTACAATAGGCCAGGCACATACTTAGAAGAGGAAAAGAGTCCAAGCTGAAAAAAGTTTTAACACCCAACCCCCTAGGAAGAAGACCCCATGGGAGACCCAGACAGAGATGGTGGCAACAGGTTAAGACTGACATGGAGAGACTTGGAGCGACAGAAAGAGATGCTGAGGAACGAACTGCGTGGAGACAGTTTGTTGGTGCGGCCAAATGTTAACTTGGATATAGATGGCCCTGGGAGTAAGTAAGTAAGTAAGTAATTTATAAATAATATTAATTATATAAATAAATATCATTTTAAGAATGAATTATAAACTAATATTTAAATAAGATTAGGGCTGCAATCTGTTCATCATTGAAAACTGGGTGTTGTGCTGTTCAACACAGACAAAACTCAATTTTAAAAAATTAGAATGGTTCAAAAATACAACTCGTTTTATACTGATTACCAAATAGGTTAGGTTACCAAAATCAAAAATAAATTATGAAGAGTAATAATATTACGAATTATTATAATATATTTTGAGATTTTGACATTTCTCATTTTTCATTTTGTTTCCGTGACCCTCACCTTTCTTTCAGGTTACCTTGCCTTAATGACAGATAGTTTGACCCTTTACCCTTAGCCGTGTCCAATATGATAAAAAAGTTGATAATAATTATTCTTATCAATCAATACTAACCCGTCCGTTGATGCTGTAACTACGGCAACTTTTCCTTTGAGTCTTGACGGACAAACTGATTGCATCTCAGAGCTAAGATTTTGCTTACTCATGAAACGAAACTGATCACCCAACCTCCTCGAAATTGTAAGTCGATTTTGAATAAATTTCAACATACTAAAGTTAAGGTTAGGTGTATGTTTGAGTAAAGTGATTTCAACAGACGACAGCTTCCAGTTTCGCAGTTTCTGGTTCTTCTATCTACTACCAACCTCGCAACGAGGTCTTATCAATTATTATTAATAAGTACTCTATAGTACTTATTAATAATTATTTATATACCTGTGTCTATACACAGGTATATAAATAATTAAGCGAGGTATTGGTCAAGCAAACTTCCTGCCAAACATTAAATTGATAAAACTATCATACGTGATACTTTAATTTGTTTAGTTACAATCAAACTGAATAAATAACATAAACATCCTTCACGTCAATTACCAAGTCTTAATTTTTGCTTGTGTGACACTTGCCTCTCTTGGTTCTATTTATCTTCCTTTAGACTAACAGGTGTTACAAATTTAGCAAAGAATTCTCATAGTAATGTAATCAGTATCTTATTAGTTTAACGATAAACTATAAGTATAGTTGAATGAATACGGGGTTTGTACCTCCACTCTAACGATGATGATGTAAAATGCACCTCAAACTGTCCGTAATGTACTTTTGCCACATAAATGTGACCTAGGTTGAAGGTACATTTTACCAGAGCTAAAAGAGTACAAACCGATAGTTACGATATTACAATCTGATATTACGTCCATAGTGACCGAGTGAAGGTACAAAAAAGTATTCAGTTCTTGCAATGACTACGCACCGTCCACATGAACTTTGTATACGTGTCTATGGTTGGTTTTTGACCTATGGGTTTACTGCGCTGCCAAGGTATATCCCCTGTTTAGGTTTCCGTGCTCAGGGCAGTGGCGGTTCTACCGGAAAGACGGTGACCTCAGGTACCGGTATATTTACATCACCTAATAAATGATTTCACTATCAATAAGATCATTCTAATAATCTTATTAATAACTTGTGGAAAAAATTGAGCATTTTTCTTATTTCTAGGTTTTAAAATGGTTTAAACTGTAAGAATCTATGCTTTTAAATAAATATTGAGTGTTTTCAATTTAATATATTTGTGAGAGGTAATGACAGATATATATATATATGGCATGGCATAAGTTAGCAAAGTTGTTTGTAGTTGTATGGCATAAGTTATTTGTGCAAGTGCACAAATAAAATTTTGTGCAAGTGATATTGAGGAATACAAATTGATTGTTCAAGAAAATTTCATTGTTATAAAAAAATTTTTAAGCATATTTTTTCTCAAATCAAAATTCTTTTCAAATCGGAAAACTCGGGTATTGTGGCCCTTGCACCGAGAAATAAACCCATTTCAATTACACTTTTTATTTTGTACTATTCATCATGGTAATCTGGGGTTGGCCAAAATATATTTTGTTTTCTGTATTTTTTTATTTTGTGTATTTCTACGCCAGAGGCATTTTTTTAACGTTTTGATAGGGAACGGTCCAAACCCCGGTCTTGTTAGTACCTATAGTCGACCTGTTGTTAGGAAGCATCGTTAATTAATAGCCCAATGAGAAATGTATTGACAATGCCAGTTTGGTTTTTAATATTATCTTGATAGAATATGTTATGAAGAAATTAATTGTCTGATTTGTTTCTTTTGAAGGGAGAAAAGTATGTATCAGTTCATCGAGGCAGTTTACTTTGGTTTTATTTAAATTTGGCACCCCTGCCCGAACTTTAGGTTTCGGCGGGAGTCGCGACTTGGATAGTCAATTTAGTCATGTCAAGTTAGTGAGTTAGTAAAGTGAATAAATATTCCAAAACGATATCTTTTAAAATTGTCAAACTTGTTTGTTATTATTTTAATGCATAGGTGGAAAACTTCTGATTTTTTACTTGACTTTAGCAATCAAGCGATTTTTGTGTGCAATATTGTTACGAAGTTTATGGAAAAGTGTACCGTACCTGGTGGATATACTATACTGTCAAAAGGAGTGTTAACATTTAGTTATCATTTCCAGGATTAGCTGTTATTTCGTTTAATATCCAATATAAAATGAAGTGTACAATCCCAGAGATTTCTTGGCACAACAGAGATCCTGTGTTAAGCCTTGATTTTCAACCAAACAAAGGGAATGAACAGTTTCATCGACTAGCTACTGGAGGAACTGATTCCCACGTATTGGTAATATTATCTAATCTATTTGAAGATAAACACGCTTTCTTTTTAAATTGTTTACTATGGCATTTTCATTAGTAGTTCTTTAAAGCGAAAATGTTATTGCTGTAACCAAAGTCCAAGACACTGATGGGTAGTCTGATGCCCCCTAAGGATAGATACCACCTAATGGAAAATTTACCTGGGTATTCACCAGCAGTTTAAATACTCGGACATTTTTACCTCTTTAGTCATCCCTAATTAGTATACAGTAATATTTATAGACTATTACAAAAGTCTACTGATATCATCAAACCCCAGTCAGGGTTGTTCTTACAAGAAGTACTGAAGGGTATCTAGGATGGATTGACCACGAAGTACCCACACAGCACAGTAGATACCCACAACTGTGAAGAGTAGCAAATGTGATATCTTCCTACAATTTTGACTCGCTGTGTTGTTGGAAATTTAATTCATTAAAATTTGTTTACTAACGAACATTAACTAGATTTTGTTAAGACACAGTTGTAGGCTATAAAACTTATGGAGACTAATTTTACAGATTTGGTTACTAACACCAGGAAAAGGAGTGCCATCATTAGAATGTACTGCCGATCTTACACGCCACACCAAACCTGTCAACTGTGTTCGCTTCTCTCCTTCTGGTGAAATATTAGCTTCTGGAGATGATGGTTAGTCCACTGTTACAATACAGTAATTTACCATAGGTTCTAATTTTGTTGCATAAAATAAATTAATTTTTTACTTGGAATTTACTAAATACTGTCTGGGTGGTTCAGTGGTTATGTTACCCAGTTTTTAATCTAAAGTTGTCAGTTCGATCCTGACACAATTTTGCGATGGTTTGATAAAAAAACCGATCTTAGTGGTTCGATGTGTAGTCGATCGATGGTTCGATCTTAGTCAGTAAAAGGATTACAAGATCACACTACAATCGTTTCTTACTCATAACTTGTCTTAAAGTACTTGAGTGGGTCGCTATTTGAGAAATATAATCTAAAAGTAATGTAACTTAATTTACTGATTCCATCAATAGACCAAAATACATTCATCAGTAATCATCTTGAATACCGTATCTTGATTTCTAATAATAATGGTCCTTTTATATTTATAGAGTCATGCATCATTTTGTGGAAAATGAAAACCTCAAGTGACCCTCCAGAGATTTTTAATTCAGAAGAGGAATCTTACAAGGAACAATGGACAAGTGTGAAAGTGTTACGAGGTCATCTGCAAGTAAGTTATTTACACCTGAAAACATTTCCAATGGTTAAAATGCAGTGACTGACATACAAATAGCCAGTTCCCATCCATACGTTTTTAACATCAAAAGAGTTTGTAGGACTGTTTGTTCAAATCTGTATTTCAAGCTTTAGATATAGGGCCTAGCAGAAAAGAATTAAAGTAGGCCTATGGTTGGAAATGATTTACCTGTAATAGTCATATTATAATGTGATCTAATTTATTTAATTTTATGTTAATGTTAATAGCCTTTAAAGAAAAATATCCTAAGCCTATCTTTGTTTATAATTCCGCTGTGAAATTTTAATGTTTCCTGACGAGCTTTACTTAACCCTTTGCGCTCAGTTGACTAGTAGCACTGGCTGTGCCAATGCCTTGACAGCTCAGAATTATTTCCCGATGTTGTCTTCACCGCTCGGGTGGCCAGCAGTACTGGCCGCACTACATTCCTTTGTCAGCTCGGCAGCCATGATTGACAACCATTCCCACCAGCTTGGAAATTTTTTTTTTTAAACCTTGTTTGTTTACAACAATGTTTGTAAGGACAATAAAAAGCAAACAACGAGCGAAAATAAAGAATAATGTCAACACAACATTATATAGCCTATTTCACAATAAAATAATATGACGAAACATTTTTGTGTCATTCCTTTAATAATTGCCTCTAGTCATTCGAATGTAAATTATCATTTGTTGTTATGTTTACGTTTATCATCTACTGTGTTACTAATATAATAAATAATGAATTATTAATAAAATGTAGTTATTTAAAAAAAACAGCTGTTATTAGCATTAAATATCACCACTTCTCATTAAACGCAACAGTAGAACAGCAGAACAACGTACTAATTATAACCTTAATTTCCAACATACGTATGGTTTATAAGCGGAAATTCATCTGGCTCGCTAGTTCATTAGATTCCATAAAGGTTGCAGAAATCCCAAACCTAGCACATAATATTCAAAAAGTAACAGAAGATAAGATTTAGTGGCCAGTAGTGCTGGCCTTCAGACCGCAACTCGGATTTTATCTCGTCCAGTACCTCTGGCCGTCCGAGCAGTGAGGACAGCTTATATAAAAATTAATTCGACTTCGGCGAGTAAATGGTGACGGCCAGTACAGCTGGACATAAGTTATAATACTCATCTGAGTGCAAAGGGTTAAGGTCTTGTCTGGCGTGATTACAACTGTAAGGTATAAATGAGGTCATTTAGAGAAGTTGATCTTTAATGCATTATAACCTAGAAACTAACGGAGATAGAGATCTCTTGCGTAATTTGTGAATTAAAATACTGTTAACAACCTACAGCCTGCTCAATTTGTAAAATTATTTATTGTATGAGTTCCTGAGCTTTCATAATATACAAATTACACATAATGATATTGTTACTATCATTGTATTTTACTCAAAATTAATTGTTGTTTGTAACCACTTTTAACATCAAATATGTGATTTTTATTAGTCTTTGCTTTTATCAATAGAAAAAATAAACATTAAATTACAATTATTTATCTAGTTCCTATGACATCTACCTATAAATTACAAATACACAAGTGTTGAAAACAATCGTAAATTTGAAAAAATATTTTTTTTCGTAGTGGGTAAGTGGGTAAACTTATTAATTGTTATGTCTGGAATCAGATGATGTTTCAGTGAAAACAAATATAAAATGGAAAAATATAGAATTAATGTAGTCTGGTCTGTCACACAGAACGACTGAACTGGGTTAACAACACTATCGGTAAAAACACCTCCTTCTATCTCAAACAACTCAAACTGAGGGTTTTCTCTTTAATCGCTGCAAGGGGGCAGATGCTGAAGGTAGCTTGGTGCACAAAATCTATTGCCAAACCAAACTGTAGTAAAAAAGAAAATACCTGGTGCCCGGAACATGAAGCATGAACATGAAACTGAAGATGTATTGCATGAACTGTATGTTGATTAGCTTGTACCACTACTATAACTATACTATAAATACTAACTATAACTCTTCAATCGTGATATATTTTTTTAATATAAAATGTAAGTCTGATATTTTTTTAAGGATGTTTACGACTTGAGCTGGTCAGCTGATTCTAAAAACCTGATCTCTGGCTCTGTTGATAACACTGCAATACTATGGGATGTTTCATCAGGTAAGAACAAAATAAAAATAAAATCTCCTTCCTAGATCATCTCCTGTTAGCTTATATATTCTATCTTAACATAGAAAAGTACATTACATTTTTCTTATAATTTCCAGTATAAAAGGTTTTAGAGTGGATTGAATAAAAATTTGTTCATCAAGAATGTCAATGTATGAAATGAAGTATTTGGCAATTTTTTTTATTCAATTCAAAAAAGACGTAAAGGTTAATAGTAGGAGAGCGGTAGCCAAATAATTATCTAAACATTGTTTTTTTTTGGCAATCAGTTGAATGGAATTGAAGGTATTTTGAAAGATACATGTGCTGGAAATTACTGTTTGTTTACTGAGGAGTGGAAAATGCTAATAACAGCTGTTTTTTTTTTTGTAAATAACTAAATTTATTAACCCTCCAAAGGTTTTGCCGTCGATTAATCGACGCCACGCCCGGTAGTCGAAGGTTCACCGTCGAATAATCGACGGTAGGTAAGCTTTTACAAAAAGCAATGGCGTGAATACATTTTCGGTTAAAACTACATTGAATATAGTATCGTTGTTTTCTACAGATCATACGCTTTCCGCCGAGGTATGTTTCATTTTGCTTACTCTATGAGTCAGAGTTCTTTGTTAGTTAAAACATCGGTCTTCAGTTGTGCGGTTTTGTCGCTTTGTTTACAATGGTTGCGTTACACGTTCTCGTCGCATTTGTATGGTGTTCTGATGTTAATATCAATATTTTAAAATTGATATCTTCAATTTTTGACTGGTATTTATTTGCTGTGTTTTGTGGGGGAGCAAACTTTGACAAATATTTTGAAAAACAAATATCAATTTCAATTAGATACACCCATTGAAGCCAAGATAAAAATAAAGCATATTACTATTATCTTATATATAATTTAATGTAGATTAAAATGGTGTATAATATGATATAGTTACTATATTTTTACTATTTTATGTAAATATTTTAGTAAAAGCCTGTAAAAGTGCCAAAAAGAGGTGAACCTCAAGGGGTCAAATAGTGAACTGTTGGAGGGTTAATAGTTCATTATTTATTTTAGTAGTAACCACAGTAGATAATAAATGTAAACCTAACAATGAATTATGATTTAAATTCAGATGACTTGAGGCAATTATTGGAGGAGTATGACAAAAATGTTTTGTCCTATTATTTAATTGTGAAATAGATAATGTTGTATTGATATTATTCGTTATTTTCGCTCGTTATTCACTTTTTATTGTCCTCACAAACATTGTTGTAAACAAACCAGGTTTGGCACAAAAATAATTCCGAGCTGGTGGGAAAGGTTGTCGATCATGGCTGCTGAGCTGACAAAGGAGTATAGCGTGGCCAGTACTGCTGGCCATCCGAGAGGTGATGACAACATCACGGGAATAATTCCGAGCTGTCTGCGGAATTGGCACGGCCAGTGCTACTGGCCAACAGAGCGCAAAGGGTTAAGTGATGATACTCACTTAAATTATTGTCACTATCCGAATACTCCCTCATTTCATCATCTTAACACAATGTACACATACAGTTTGACATTGTTTACAATAACAAATAAAAAAAATGCAACAAGTTAGAAAATGAGAGCGAAAACAACAGCTGACTTTGATCGATCCCTGCAGTGAAATATGAAAAATACCTCAAAATTGCTGTGTGCTTGTTGCCAATACAGCAAAATGAAATATGTTACTTTCTTCTTTCTTCGGTCCACATAAGTTTACAAACTGTGGTAAATTCAAACCAGCGCACCCTGGGCAACTGGGCTAGTGGTAGATGCATAAATGCACTTGTGGTACTGAAGAGGTTAACCAAGCAAAAGAAAAAAATCAGGTGTGAAAAAAGAATTATTTTAGATATTTACAGTTTTAAACCATTATATTACGATAAGTTTTACTTTTGCAGTAATCCAGAAACAGTAAAAATTTCTGATACATATTTTTAGGAAAGAATCTTGGCATCCTTACGGAGCACAAGGGATTTGTGCAGGGGGTCGCATGGGACCCTTGTGGTAAATACGTAGCCACCATAAGCAGTGATAGGTAAGCCACTCGTTTTGCAACACATTGTAAGTTATGATAACAGTATTAATCTTATAGGTTTATCTTGCCCGACTATTACTGCAATGAACAGTAATTGTTTTTCAAACAATAATTTTTAAAGCAGTGGCCATAATTGAAATAACCATTAACTCTATGAAATATTGTAAACTCTAATAGTTAGGCACTACTCGTTTTTACTACTTGGTCTTAAACAACGATCTATACTACTTCATAGCACGCTCTGTATAAGAAACAAGGTCTTACCCCACTCCGAGAGGTACAATCCCGCCGACACCTGTATACCTCCATTATAAAACCTGTCACTTTTGTAGTAGATCTCATATATCATTTTTTAAGCTCCCTGAATAAAAAAAGTGGCTCTCGGAAGATGTCTGTCTGTGTACAAAGCCCAAGACCACACTTAGTCTCAAATTTTGGTTCACAGGTGCACTTTGGTCATATCAAATTTTATACAGCAATATGACTATCACTATTAAAACCAGCTAAAAAAACTAAAAATTAGTATTTTGAATCATTAGTCTACGACTAACGGTTCCAGAGATGAATTTTAAGAGAGTTTCCTACCCCTGTCTACAATAGCCCAAAAACCATTTTGTGCGGTTGCCGATGGTGCCCTCAGTTTCAAAGATAAAATTATATTAAATATTCTGTTTTGAAGATAACAAAATTTGTAATGATTATTGATTTTTAAAATTTAAATATGTATGCAGAATTTTTTTCTGCAGCTCGGTAAAGTTAGCAAACGCTCAAGTTAAATAAAAATTAATTAATGGGGAGAAATCCCCCATTTATGCCAAACGCATGTATACCATTAATTTTTAATCAGAGGTTCAAAATGAAATGGTCTAGCAATAATATTATCCCTTGGCTGCTGTTCATAACAAACAATCAGTTTCACATCATCTGTCAAAGTAGTATTATGTCAAAATCTTTCCAACAGTCCAATTATACCTCCTCTCTCAAGGCCGCCAGCACTAGCTGCGACGACGACCACGTCCGCTGACGCATGTCATTGATATCGAGCGCTACGTGCCTGGGCCAACTTGATGCATTACATCTTTAATATTGCAGCTTTCCATAAACATTTAATTTTAATTTTACACTATTAAGGTATCAATGTATTGTAATGAGTATTGTAATTGTAATAAAAATGTGAATAATAGAATAGAAAAACAACTAAAACATTTAACTATTGCAAAAATTATTTCTAGTAATAGTTTTATCACCAATATTGCTGGGTCTGCCAGTACTGTATATTTGAGGGAAAATTGTTCATTTAATAGATGTTGTGGCTGAAATTTTGCGGCTTTGTAAATATCATAATTTCCTGATGTTGTCATTTTTTGTCCTTTAATACAGATGTGTAATGGAATAACAGTAGATTCAATGTTTATGTAACTGTGATTGTAATTAAAATAAACATTGTTTATTTCATTTAAACATAAACTACAAGTAAACAACAACATAAATTAAATAAACATTGTTTATTTCATTTACTGTATCCTAGAACTGTATTTTTAATACTGTAGGCTAAGATTACGAGATCTAGAGGTCTTTATGGGTTATGTTCGAAAATCCGAACCAATCAGTACTCTGAACTAACTACGGCCTCAATTGGCTCGGATTTTTGACGCTCTACTTTAACTATATTGATTTTATTGTTAATATTTTAGCTGATTACGGCTGTTTTTAGAGCGTGCCGGGTTTACAACATAGCGTCGCGCCGGGTAGTGTCCAAGATGTACAAGGGCCACCTTCCCAGCCGGTCCCAGGATGCAGACAACAAGCCTGTGCACTACTTCCACGATGACACGTTCAAGTCCTTCTTCCGTAGGCTCACCTTTACTCCTGATGGCCAGTTACTCATTGTGCCTTCTGGAATTGTCGAGGAGCCAGGCTCAAAACTCACAAACTCCACCATTATCTTCCATAGGAGTTGTCTTCAGAAGTAAGTAAGAACAATAAAAATGAGACAAATGTACATGACAAATTTCAGGATCCCATTGACCACTTAGAAAATAAAAGATTTTTTTAGAAATCATCAATAAGTTATTGCCACTTTTTTTGCACCATGTGCAACATGTCCTAGAACAGATCCAGAACCATGAACTTGCCATCTCAAGCAGGGCTCAAGTTCTTAAACAACCTACCTGAAAGTATCAGGCTGAAGGGAAACTCGAGAAAATTCAGGAGTCGCATCAAGTGACTCATGGTTCGTGGAGAATTTTACCATGTAAGCAAGTTCATGGACCACATATGGTAGGGTGACTGTGCCCCTAGGCTTGTCACTGAACCAAATCATTCAGGTTATGCAACAATGTACTGACATATTGTTTCACAACTGATGTATTGTTTTATAGCTAATAAATGATTTATTATTATTATGAATTTTAAATTTTGTTCTGGATTAAATACATATGTGTTTAAAGTAGATATTCTGCTGTTATTGTCATAAACATATTTTACTTTCTAAAACAAATAAAATTACTACAATTTTCATAACCTAAATAATGATACATTTTTATTATTATCGTGATTATTATAATTACGTAACTATGTTATGATCGTTTCATATCCAAAAAACTAAAACTATTTTACGTGGTGAATAAAATTGATTTTTTTACTAATATTTACTTAATATTTTAAATAAAATATATTATATTAATTATTGCTACTGTAAAACAAAATGTATTGAAATACAATGATTTATTAAGTAATTTGTAAACAAACTTATACCCATAAGGTTAAATTAAGTTTAAAACTCCATAAAAGGAAATTATGGAGTTTTAAATTTTTTGTAAAATTAAAATATAGACAAACTCATTAAATTTTTCACATGAGTATTAACGCATAGACATACTACATAATTCATTTTTATAAAAGATTATTTACAATTGATCAATATTTACTTTTTTTGGCTGTGCAACATTTCTAAAACCACTTTTTTATTTAAGCAGGGCCAAGTTAATAAAAACAAAATTATTCCTACAAGAACGGGAAAAAAATATGATTTATGGTAAAAGTCACAAAAAATATTGACTTTCCATAGGCTAATGAACCAGTTTCCAAATTATCAGTTACAATGAAACAATGAATCATGAATTTTATATATTTAGTAAATGATTTATTATTATTATGAATTTTAAATTTTTGCAGTGGATAAAAACAGTGCTATCAGCTGAGATTTGAACTTAATCCATAAATTGTGCCTGTTTGCAGACCTGTGGTCTACCTACCGTCCCTGAGTCAGTACAGTGTAGCTGTTCGCTGTTGCCCTGTCTACTTCACCCTGCGACAAACAGACTCTCCACCAATGTTTTCATTACCGTACCGTATGGTCATAGCCGTCGCCACACAATCTAATGTCGTGCTCTACGACACTCAACAAGCTGCTCCATTCGCTTTCGTATCCAACATCCACTACACCCGCCTTTCTGATCTTTCTTGGTAAAGTGAAGGATTTCATTCATAACATGAATGTTAATACATTCGCTGCGGGTCAAAAATAATAGTATTACGGCCAATGCGGGAATAATTTTGTAATTTTTCACTCAAATATTATAATTTATAATATTTTTTTATAATTTATTGTATATTTTAAAATATATATTATACTATACATATAATATATTACGTATATAACATAAATAATATGAATATTACTGGAGAGGAGAGTATTATGGAATACCATTTACATTTTTTTAATTAACTTCAAAGATGTATAGTAAAAATCTCCAACATTACCATGAGTATATACTGTAACTAATTATAAGGAACTATAAATAGTTAAAGTATTTGTTGTAATTTTATTTACATCAAAATTTATATTTTTCATAAAAAAACTACAACTGGAGGTTAATATAGTCAGGTAATATGGAATTGGTGGAAAAAAAGTAATAATAACTTGACAATAACCATTTAATACATTCACTCCAGCGCCCAAAACCAGTACCAGTCGGGACCAGTACCTACTGAGTGGTCCGCAGCAAACGTTATAATTATGAATACAAAAATCATATTAATTTCATATTAAATACTGGAAAAAATTTTTAGGATTTATTTCGACTTTAAATTTAGGTTTTATAAAAGACTAATCATCTTAATCTTCTCCGGAACAGTTAAGGTGAACTAATTTTATTTTATTGACTACAGGTTTTTTCAGGTTTGATTTCTTTTTTTCATTATTATTTTTAATGAAATAATCTTGTTGGATTATATGGACAGCCATACATTTACGTTGGGTGATATGAGATAGGATAGGGGTTGGTAAGCACCAACCCCCCATTGGTCAAGCGACCAACTAAGCAAAGTACTAGATGTTTATAAAATAAACTCTTTTCTGTAGTGATATGTAAGACAACACCAAGCGGTCAAATCCTACTATAATGCATCATGGGATTGTTTATGTCATTCCCGCGCAATAGCAGCACCAAATAGATACAAAAAGCTGTATTCCATATCACCAGATTATTCCATAACACCCTCCTCTCCTCTATATTAACCCTCCAACGGTTCACTATTTGACCCCTTGAGGTTCACCTCATTTTGGCGCTTTTGCAGGCTTTTACTAAAAATTCCACATAAAATAGTAAAAATATAGTAACTATAACATATTATACACCATTTTAATCTACATTAAATTATCTATAAGATAAAAGTAACATGTTTTATTTTTATCTTGGTTTTGATGGGTGTATCCAATTAAAATTGATAAAAAAAAAATTTTCAAAAGATTGTTCAAAGATTGCTCTAAAACAAAACACAGTGAAGATAGCCAAGTTTTTAAAAATTTTAAAAAGTAAATAAAAAATTATAGTTTTATACACATAAGTCACTGTTATCAATTTTAAAATGGTGAAATTAACATCAGGACACCAAACAAACGTGACGAGAACGTGTAACGCCACCATTGTAAACAAAGCGACATAACCGCGCTACTGAAGACCGATGTTTTAACTAACATAGAATTCTGACGCATAGAGTAAGCAAAACGAAACATACCTCGGCGTAAAGCGTATGATCTGTAGAAAACAACGATACTATATTCAATGTAGTTTTAATCGAAAACGTATTCACACCATTGCTTTTTGTAAAAGCTTACCTACCGTCGACGACCGGCGGTGGCGTCGATAAATCGACGGTAAAACCGTTGGAGGGTTAATTATATAATATGAATAGTATAATTAGTAAGGCATGTGTGTGCTGGTCGGTGTCACTCGCACACACCATTTTCATAACCTGACGCCAAATAGTGCCATCCGCAGCGAATGTGTTAATCTCTATTAGATTTTTATTAATCTCACATTTCTTAGTAATGATTTCAACATGAAATTTGCATACAGGAATAATTTCCTGATATGTGTGACTTTAAGATTGTCGTGCTTTTCAATGCTCTTAGTCATTTTACAATTGGATAGGCAGTTTTACCGAGTTAATTACTATTTAACTTTAACATCTGTTATTCTTTCAGCATTAATCTTTTACTTATATTATTTTTGCATAGAAAAATTATAAACTGCACTAAATATGACTTATTTAATCAAAAATAGCCAATGCGGGAATAATTTTGTAATTTTTCACTCAAATATTATAATTTATAATAATATTATAATTTATTGTATATATTAAAATATATATTATACTATACATATAATATATTACGTATATAACATAAATAATATTAATGTTACAGGAGAGGAGAGTATTATGGAATACCATTTACATTTTTTTAATTAACTTCAAAGATGTATAGTAAAAATCTCCAACATTACCATGAGTATATACTGTAACTAATTATAAGGAACTATAAATAGTTAAAGTATTTGTTGTAATTTTATTTACATCAAAATTTATATTTTTCATAAAAAAACTACAACTGGAGGTTAATATGGTATAGTCAGGTAATATGGAATTGGTGGAAAAAAAGTAATAATAACTTGACAATAACCATTTAATACATTCACTCCAGCGCCCAAAACCAGTACCAGTCGGGACCAGTACCTACTGAGTGGTCCGCAGCGAACGTTTTAATTATGAATACAAAAATCATATTATTTTCATATTAAATGCCTGAAACAAATTTTAGGATTTATTTCGACTTTAAATTTAGGTTTTATAAAAGACTAATCATTTTACTCTGCTCCGGAACAGTTAAGGTGAACTAATTTTATTTTATTGACTACAGGTTTTTTCAGGTTTGATTTCTTTTTTTCATTATTATTTTTAATGAAATAATCTTGTTGGATTATATGGACAACCATACATTTACGTTGGGTGATATGAGATAGGATAGGGGTTGGTAAGCACCAACCCCCCATTGGTCAAGCGACCAACTAAGCAAAGTAATCTAAAAAGCTATCACGTCATCATAAACTACAAGTTTCTTAGTGTAGATTACGCTAAAACGATAAAACGATTTTCAAGGCAATAAGTAATATCATACTAAAATGTTTGAATAATGACCTTCAAAAACTTTTTAAGTTTATAAAATAAACTCTTTTCTATAGTAAGATGTAAGACAACACCAAGTGGTCAAATCCTACTACAATGCGTCATGGGATTGTTTATGTCATTCCCGCGCAATAGCAGCACCAAATAGATACAAAAAAGCTGTATTCCATATCTCCCGACTATTCCATAATACCCTCCTCTCCTCTATATTAACCCTCCAACGGTTCACTATTTGACCCCTTGAGGTTCACCTCATTTTGGCGCTTTTGCAGGCTTTTACTAAAAATTCCACATAAAATAGTAAAAATATAGTAACTATAACATATTATACACCATTTTAATCTACATTAAATTATCTATAAGATAAAAGTAACATGTTTTATTTTTATCTTGGTTTTGATGGGTGTATCCAATTAAAATTGATAAAAAAAATTTTTTCAAAAGATTTTTCAAAGTTTGCTCCCCCACAAAACACAGAAAATAAATACCAGTCAAAAATTGAAGATAGCCAAGTTTTTAAAAATTTTAAAAAGTAAAATAAAAATATATAGTTTTATACACATAAGTCACTGCTATCAATTTTAAAATGGTGAAATTAACATCAGGACACCAAACAAACGCGACGAGAACGTGTAACGCCACCATTGTAAACAAAGCGACATAACCGCGCTACTGAAGACCGATGTTTTAACTAACATAGAATTCTGACGCATAGAGTAAGCAAAACGAAACATACCTCGGCGTAAAGCGTATGATCTGTAGAAAACAACGATACTATATTCAATGTAGTTTTAACCGAAAATGTATTCACACCATTGCTTTTTGTAAAAGCTTACCTACCGTCGATTGATCGACGGTGAACCTTCGACGACCGGCGGTGGCGTCGATGAATCGACGGTAAAACCGTTGGAGGGTTAATTATATAATATGAATAGTATAATTAGTAAGGCATGTGTGTGCTGGTCGGTGTCACTCGCACACACCATTTTCATAACCTGACGCCAAATAGTGCCATCCGCAGCGAATGTGTTAATCTCTATTAGATTTTTATTAATCTCACATTTCTTAGTAATGATTTCAACATGAAATTTGCATACAGGAATAATTTCCTGATATGTGTGACTTTAAGATTGTCACTGCTTTTCAATGCTCTTAGTCATTTTACAATTGGATAGGCAGTTTTTCTGAGTTAATTACTATTTAACTTTAACATCTGTTATTCTTTCAGCATTAATCTTTTACTTATATTATTTTTGCATAGAAAAATTATAAACTGCACTAAATATGACTTATTTAATCAAAAAATAAGAAAGAACAATCATGAAAATATAATATCTTTAAATGATATTTCTAACCGGAATCAAAAAAGTTCAAATCAAGCCATGAATATATATGTAGTTGAAGATTGAAGACTAAAAGAGTTAGTTTATTGAATAATTTTTTAACTGCAACTTCATCATACCTAGATTTGTTGTATTTTTTTGCTGGTTTCAAAACCATTTTTTTAAATTGATTATCTTTTAGCTGTCTAGTAATATAATTTCATAAATATCAATGATCACTTTCATTTGGACCTTTATGTAACAAAATAACATATTTGCTAGCACTTATTAAAGTAATAAAAAATCAGATATTTCAATATTAGTGACTAGAATTTTGTTATGAGAGCAGAAAATTTGAGTTGGTAAATGAGGGCTACTATTAATATTAAATAATTATTCATAACTTAGTACCCTTTTTTTTGTGTGAGACATTATTTTATTTAAAAAATTCACAACATGTTTCAGAACTCATACTACACCACTTGATAATGGACTGAGTTCTGAAACATGTTGTGAATTTTTTAAATAAAATAATGTCTCACACAAAAAAAGGGTACTAAGTTATGAATAATTATTTAATATATATATATATATATATAAATTTTGTGTTATGTGTAGTTATAAGCAATTAGTATATAATTTAAGGAAAAAGAAACAAAGACAGTGAGAATTTAAATTTCAGGTCACAGGATGGAAGAGTGATAGTTGTTTCATCCACCGATGGTTACTGCTCAGTGATAACTTTTGCTGAAAATGAGCTTGGCACAGTCTACACAGGGGAGGAAACCCAGCAGTCAGATCAAACACCAGCAAAGTCTGAGGCTTCGGGAAACAAACAGTCTGAGCAACATCAAAAAGCCAGTGAGAATTCTTTCAGTCTATCAGAAGATGCAAATATGCCTTTTAATGAAAGTAATAAGAAAGCCAAGGATCCTCTTGAGGAGGAGGTTAGTGATAAAAAAACAACTGTCAGGAACAAAACCAATGATTTGAATCCCAAAACAGCCAGTAAAAATGAGGAGAGCCCAATGGAAGTTGATGACTTTAGTTTAGTGTATGAAGGGACTATCGGGGAGCCTGTTCTTGAACCTAAGTCTGATAATAACAAGGAAAATAAAGCTGTGGAAACTACAATTGAATCTGAAAAGTTAGTGAAAGATTCTAAAAATGACTTGAAAGACGATAGTAAGAATTCTGCCAATTTGTCAAACGACTCAGAAAATCGTTTGAAGTGTAAAGAAAATACAAAAGGTGAAGAATCTCCTAAAAAATGTAATGATACCACAAAAATTATGCAAGAAGAAGCCTTAACATCTCCCAAGTCTGGAGTTAACGTCACTCCAGGTAGCAGCTATAAGAAAACGCCTCGCAGGGTCCAACTAATTACACTGTCTAGTCCTAAGAGTAAAAAGAAGTTACTCGAGTGAATTTTACATCTTTTCAAATGTCTATGTAAATTATTGAAACTTACTTTATAATTAATATAAAACATTACGTTATTATTGAAGTGTGAACGGATCATTAATAGTTATAATTTCCTATTTTGTCATTTCCAATGATTTATTTTTAACTATGATCTGTATAAGTTATTATAGATACCACGAGTAAATGCTGTGAAGGCTCAGTACACTTTCCAGCATGTTGCAAACAATAATCACGGTTTAAAATGTACCGTGTTTGTGATTTTTTGAATGATAGGCTAAACATAGTAATTTATATTTAATGAAATTAATATCCCCACAAAATTATGTCTCATATACTCTACATAGTTTGACTTGAACATCTTGAAGTCCATTAAGTGTTGAACTATTATAGGTTTACTGTAAGAAATCAAACACAAAAAGAAACATGCATTACAAACATCAAACTCAGCACCAATAGGTGTTACAGAATGTGTTGTAAATACAACAGTTTGTTCTTAAGTTTCGGTGGTTTTGTGATCTCCTCAGTTCAACTTTTAACAAAGAAGCTGGTATGTGACTCAAAAAGCAAACATTTTCTGTATATCAGTGTAGAATTCACTGATTTTTTAGTACTGTACTATCTGAATAAATTTTTATACTTTAAAACTAAATTATCCCTATGAATCCACCACAATAAGATCTTCATACTTACATGTATATAATGCTATATAGCTTTGAGAAATTTTTTACTCTAAAAGTGATTTACCTCTTTTGCCTACAGTTCTCAAATGTAGTTGGGATCCACATGTAAAATAAGTTACCGTAAATAAATTGTATACTTTATAAAAATTTTTAGATTGATAACTTCTTTGATTTTTTCTACCAATGTTTATTTATTACAATTCCCATAAATCATTGTATGGTGTATATTTGAGTTCAGCTTTAGGCTTTAGTAGTCATAAATTCATCAGAACAACATGATTTAGATTAGGGAGTCCTTCTATCATTATGCAGTAGTAAAAAAGTACATCTGATAACATGTTTTAGCAAATTTCCCCATAGGGAAGAAGAAGCTATTACCATAGGTCTCATGGGGACCATGTTATTTTTTTGTATTTAGGTGCCCAGAGACCAAAAACAATAGTCGTTAAAATTTATATGTGTGTGTGTGCACGTGCGTGCGTGTGTGTGTGTGTGCACGATAACTCGTATTTTGGGGCTCCAATGTTAATCTTATGGAGGATAAGGAAAAACTAATATTTCCCATATAAATCAATATTTTTGGATTAAACTTTGTATTTACCTTCATGTGGTTGAGATCTATACATTTATGCTTAAAAATCATAGTTTATGTGTTTATCATGGTAGCTAACCTGCATACTCTTTTCCCATGTTAATTATATAGAGAATAGGCAAACTCTTTTACTTATGGACAGATGTTGATGAAAGTTGGTATAAATGTTAAAATAAAAATTGTTTATGGTATAAATGCCTCCTTTCAGTGTTCCTCACAGCAGCAAACCTGCAGACTTTCCAATGTTATTCTTATGAAGAATAGGCAAATAACTCTCATGTTTATGGACAGGTTTTAATAAAACTTGTTATATATTATTATTATATTATTGATTTGGAAATTCGCTGAGTACGCAGGTCTGCTGCGACGAGGGTATTTTATATAACATGTCGTCATATTCACTACACTCATCACAAACACGCTTCATTCACACTCAACTTAATATACTCATTTGAAGGGGAATGCAACTCACGAGAATGAAAAATAAAATTACCTTACAAATATGAAAGATTTAATTGAAAGCAATTTTATGTAGTATACAACATTTCATTTGCCATACTGCTCTTTATTTTAGTACATAAAAAGATAGAAATAAAAAATGCCATTGATCATTGGTTTGTTAGGTGAAAATAATCAAGCTCTGGTTTACCTAATTAAGGCCTAAAAAAACTTTTTGTTATGTTTTTTATTTATTTTTACACAGATTTTATGAATGGTATTTTTGAAAATTTACCGATTCAATGCCCAAGCAATAAATGCTGTGTATTTTCAATTATTTAATTTTCTAAAGGTTAAGTTTGAGAATGATATTGTATTCAAAATAGAATATGAAGCTCGTGTTATAAGAGTGAATCACCTGTAAAACAAACACCTGGAGAGGCTGATAAGATCATCACGTCCTGATAAGCGCCATCACTGCGATCAATTACAACTGCATTAACCACCTTGAATGTAAGTACGTTTCAAGTTTAAGGTTCTTACTATTATTTGTTTTAACTCACCAAAAGACAAGAGCATTGCATTAAGGCATATAATTTATAGTACAGTACATAAAATAATTTGACGAATAAAAATGACGATGAAACTTTTATAAGTTTTCAAGCTTAATATTTTACTATGATTGTTAATTTTTAATTTTCGTTTTAATTTGGTCACTTTTTGATTTTTATTATTTTAAGCTATTTTTGGGACTTATTTTACACAAATTCCATAAACCAGTATTAACCATTAGATCAATAGTATTATAGAAATTGAGCGAAATTTAATTTCCGTTTTTAATTTAATTTAATATTTATAGAGCCTGCCCTCCAATCTGAAGGTTGTTTGATCGAAACCTGCACGGGTTGAATCTGGCCCCAGTTGCTATTCGTCATTGGGCTTTTAATTAACCCATTCCCGTCAGAACGTCGACACCTGAGGCCCTCCGGTCTGAACGAAAATCGAGCCTTGTTCAGTTACGACTGCGTGTCACTATTGGCGTGAAAGAACTAACAGTAACTTAATGAATTATATGTTTTGATTTCTTTGCCCTGTTTCTTATACCCTTTAACTGCATATACAATCACTTTTAGCGAGAAAAAAATTATTACTGTACTTTTTCACCAGTTCCAAGCTTAGACTTAGAAACAAGTAGGTACTGTTGTTTCGTCAAATCTTATTTTATTTTCAAATGATTCCTTTATTTCACTTGGGACATCTCCTTCTAGTAACCTGCAGTAATAAATAGTTAATGATAAATCTTTAAATAATAATCATTATTACAGTGTTATAGTCAATAAATATCGCTGAACGAATTGTGCGAGCGAGAAAATAATTTACTGTCAATACGGAACATTTGACACTAAATACGATGATAAAAGAGGACACCAACACCATCTATCGGATAAGAAATTAACTAAGCAAAATGTTTCCACTTGTATATCATTGGTTTTTGGCAAAGATGAATTAGCCACAATAATAAACATAGAATAAATCCTTTATTTTCATAAGTGTACAATCTTTTTACATATATTCCACAAAGCATGTAACTATATCTTAGATTATATACATAGTTAAGTTTATTCTTTACAATAGCACTACACTTTACAACTATACATATTACATACACTATGAATAGTGGCATCAGGCTTCAACATATTTTGCCAGAAACTCCCACAAAAATCAATAGAATGAGTACCTATTTAAAATATTTCATTTATCTTTTTGCCTCCTGGGTTGATGGACTTACAAAAAAAGGGGTCATATGTACCTCAGCGTCAATGTTGAGACATGACAAGTTTCAAGGCTTCACAAATAAAATAAAGATGAATGGACGGATACTGACATTTTAAAATTTATTGAAATTTAAAATATTAACAAACCCTTGTAAAATACTATAAATAAAATATGATCTAATACATTTTTTACAGTGCTTTATGAAGAACTCTTTAAACACATTTTAAAATAACAAAATTACTTAACCTATGTACACACTTTTACATATATACAATATATCCAATAAAATTAGATACAAAAATATTTAACTTAATGCTCATGTTAATTTGTGGTGTAATTAAATTTAAATATATAATACACAAAATAAACTAATCAACCAGAAGTATTACAAGTGTATGATGATGTAAATTGTTAAAAGGACAAAACTGTAAGTCCTCTCTCCAAAATAAATTTCTATATTATTGTAACAAATCAGTCATGACCTCAGGTTTTTTACAAAAGAGCAAGATGTAGTAGAAGAAGGCATTAATTAACAATTAAAGAACATCGGTGCTGAAAATGTGAAAAATCGCTTATAAGCCTCATATTGAGGAAACAGGAAGGACACGCCAAGTTTTGAAATCTCTCTGAGGCACATTTAAATTACACTGTCAATGACCTCCTTTTAAGAATAATATGGGAAAGACACTGACACTATACATATGTAAACAACTAAGAGGGTGGTATACCATTTTACTTTATTGTTTGACATGCTTGGCTAGTCAGAGAGTTAAAAAATGTAAGCACATTAAAATATTATTTCTGATGAATAAAAATACAAAGTTACTGTACATGTTCACATACAGGAAAATAATTCTGTAAAGGACTCTCCGTAGTTGGGAATGAGTCATGCCTGAGTATACAAAAGTCCATATAGAGTAAATACGTGGTGATAAAATAATAAACAAAATATAATAATTTACTTCATTTTGTATGTATATGTTTAAGATGGCCTTTCCTACAGTTCCTATTTGCATCCAACTAACGGACTATGAGGTAAGTGAAAAAGTAATATTATTGACTAATTATAGTCTATGGTGATATAGTTTAGTTTTTCTTTTAATACACAGATGTAAAGCTGGATTTGCACTGTTATAGTTATATCATCAAATATCTTTGGTGAAAAATGATACATTTAGTGTAAAAGCAGAAAAACCTAGTATTACCTTTCCAAAATCAAGCAAAATTCAATTGTTCAAATATTCGATAATACAGTATGTGGTTGATATAACTTTGAAAGACAATTAATGTTATATCAGCTTTAGTGTTAAATATGATTGAAAACTAATAAATTTTCTAGAAAAGGAGCAAGTTCATTATTAGGTTATTATAAGGAGTTTATTATTGTACCATAAAAGTACCATCATATGATGGTACACCATCTTATTTATAATGGTACTAAATATAAGTTGAACAATATACTGTACTAAGCTCAATATACTACTGCAGTAGTATATTGAGAAATAGTCTCAATATAACTATAAATAATATATAACTCCTGGAAATAATTTTCAGTGTCCTGAGGATTTATAACAACTTTACTACGACATTCGTCAATGTAATGGGGCCTATAGTAGTGTATCTGTGTTAAATAGTTCAACAAAATGTCTCTTGGTTTTTAAAACATGTTCACATATGAATTGCTGCCCTGAACTCAGCTGCAGTGCATGTGCAACATTGTAGTCTAGTAGTAGCACTCAGATTAACTGGAAACTGGAAACACAGAAGGGCAAATACATATTTGATTCACGCTGTTTTAATTTTCAATGTTATTCCTGAAATTTCAACATTAAAATAATAATATAGGTATTGAAGAACTGTAATGTGCTTGTAATGTACATTACAACCAGATCAGAGCAGAGTAGGTGAAACCCCAAGCACAAATTTTAGAATTGTGCCTTGAAATTAGATCATGTTTCAAGTTACAGTTTAATGGAAAATTACTGAGAGACCGAGCCTTGCTTGGATATAATAAAACATGTATTTTACAAATTAATTATATACTTTTGTTTTGGAAGTTATTACGGTTTATTTTTAATCCTAAAATGTATTCTTGAAAATTTTTAATTTTAACACTGAAAGTACTGTATTTCTAAAAATTAACCCAAACTTAAATATTCTTCATAACGTTTTCTGTAAAATTAAACCAAACTAAATAGAACTATTGTTTAAAATCTATCTTTCATACTATCCTAAAAATAAAACACCTCGTTTATGAACTTACTATGAAAAATAAAAAAACCTGTATCAGCTGTTTTGGTTTACTGCAGCTACAAAAAGGTTTTTAGCATGGGTACTTTGAAGGGCAACAGGACAAAATCCAGATTTTTCCCATCTAGATATCCGTCCAATAGATTTCTCGTAGCCAAATACTCGGTATTACACAATAGCAAGGATAGTGCTTGCTTTAAATATAAAACCAAGGATTTTTTCACAGAAATAAAGAATGTGTTCATTTTGTTTCAAAAGATGGAGAGTCCTCACCTGGGGGTGGCGCCCATCTACCGCACTCAGCTACCCCCTCCCCCCTACAACCCCTCACTCTACCCACCCCTCTATGATGTCCATCCCCCAGCCGTTACTCACAACCTGCCAGAGTATGTAGCTCTTGTTGGCATCCACCCAATGGTAAGTATTTCTTCCTCTTATATTAGTATAGTTAGATAATACTTAAGTAAATTTTTTAATTAATAATTACAAAATATAATAATCAAGTAGTGGTTTAAATACCTGTTTCGGAAATTCAAATGAAAAATGCTGCGACTGTAGTTTCAACACCTTACGATGTCATCATCAGGCTACAAGGATGTTTCTTTCTCAATTCTTATGAAGATCGTCAAAGTTTACACATGTAACTATAGTCACAGCATTTTGCGTTTGGATTGCCGAATCAGGTATTTTAGCCACTATAAGTTATTCATGGTAATCCGGAGGCTACTCAAATAACATAATTATCAATTACTGAATAAAAATATTTTACTTAATTAAAACTGTCAAGGAGTCTAATCAAAAAGCTTGTTATAAATTAAAACAATTACAATTTTTTTCATAATATTTGGAACAGACAGGCTAGCTTTGGCAAAAAAATCCTATGATTAATATTTCCATTCCTGTGCTCACTTAACTCATTTAGATGATTTATTTTAATAGTCTTATGCTAAGAAGCTATGTATGCACATTTTAGACTTATTTCTTATTGAGATGCTTCAGTATTTCCTGTTCATGTTCGCCCGGGGATCCTAAAGCCTGGGTAAGATCATACACATACATGAGCAGTGGATAGTCCCCTTCCTTAGTTTCGGTTATTTTTATTTCATAATTTATGTACTTATATATTACTTGATATTTTATTATTGTACTGTGTTATTTTTAGCATCAGGTTGATGGCACATCTTATTACAAACTTTCAAATCAACAAGATGAGTCAGTCAAATTGAATAAACAAGAAGGAAACGATATAAAAATTATTACAAAAGAGGTGAGGAAAATGAAACCTATTCTTGATTGAGAAATATTTGAAATTCACCCACCATTTTAGAAATAATTGATGGAAATTAATAAGTACATCAATCATCTTGGATAATACAATAAACTAATCATGATTAGCTTTATTTTTTATTTTGCACTTTATTGAATAATTATTGATGTAGTGACATGGTGATGGATAGATTTGTATTTTATAAAATGGTTTAATTGTATAAGAATTAAACTCTCATTTGATCCTTTTCTCACAAATAAATTTAATTCCAGTTTTTCATACAATGTACTTGCAGTATTGAAATTTTATACATTTGTTATTAACGAATTTTAATACAATAGTAATAATTTAAAACATCACTATTGTCTTATTATATACACTATCTAAACACTAGGAATGGGTTTTAATACTATAGTATCATTAGTTTAAAAGTCAAGTTTAGAATAAGTTGCTACTCTAAATGAATTAACCTGTATGAATAAACAAAAATGCAAATTAATACTGACAGGTTATGTTATGTTAGGTTATTTTAAATAAGAAGGATGGAAAGTTTGGCCTGAAGACAGCTGTTATGGGCAAGAGTGTGTATGTTGTAAGCGTGAGAGAAAAATCAGCAGCAGGTCGTGCTGGGGTCAAGGTGGCAGATCAGCTGATCAAAGTCAACGGAACAGCTGTGACAGGTCTCACCAATGACCAGGTGCATGATGTCATCCGCCGGTGCCCACCTTATGGCATCAAGTTTACATTCAGAAGCAGGTATTTGTTGTGATATATGAAATTTTGATAATAATTGGCATTTATTTTAATTCTTGGTCTCTATTTTATTGAACTACAAAATTTTTATAAATAAATACAATGTATGGCAGACATAAGTTAACTTCATAATAAAAAAAATCTTATACTTTTTAACCTGACAGGTGTTTTATTCCAAATCACTCTATATTTTGTATCATAATAACTGTTATATAACTGGTTCAGGGGGGAACAAAATGTTTTTCACTATATTATAGACACATACTATTTACACACCATTACTTGCACTATTTAATGTTATTCATGGTGAATGGCAGTGGCACAAAGGCGTTCATAGGCACAGTGTGCATCTTATCGCTGCAGGCGTAGTAACTGCCACTGCCAATTGTTGTTGCCAGTTGAGGGTTGGGGTTTCCAAAAAACAAGATAAATTGCTAAAGGTTAAAGAAGATTACAATAACTCCATACTTTTTAAATTATAACAGAAATAGAAAGCTTATTAAAACATGGTTGGAAACACATTGCTCAACTCAGAAACCCCAACCCTCAACAATTGGCAATGACAGACCTCCACAGCGACAAGATACACACTATGAAAAGTATAAATAGTGTGAGTGATCGTATGTAAATAATATAGAGTTGATATAGTGAAAAACAGTTAGTTACTCCCGAGAAATGTATTTGGAGGAGTGAAATGTGCTATCTGTAAGGACAAAGGTTACGAGAAATGTAACAAAATAAATTGATTATTTTTTTGGATTACTGTACTTATATTTTCCCAAAAGATATAATGAATTCTTTGTATGAAATTATTATTATTAGTGATAGTTATTAGTTTGATAATAATTAGTGATGGTGGATTTATGTTATTAATATTTTACTACAGACATTTTCCATCTTGGTTTTTTGTAAAACAAAGTTTAACAATAATCTTTATGCTATTGAGTATTTCAAAGTTTCACAACGTTTTGGATTCTGGAATCTGATACCATCCTCAGGCGAGCTAGAATGTAAAACATAATACGATTAGTACATAATCCAGACTAACCCGGTATAAAGCTGAAACGAAAAAGTCTAAAGCAGTCAAAAACTTACAAACAATACCATTCCCTAACAGTTGTTGCACCCAAGAAACAATACACATCCACTCGTCACAAATACTCAAAGAACACACTAAGATATTTATTCAATAACTTATAAATAATTATATGCTTCTTTGTGGTAAGGGATGTATTTTCTTTCTTTTGTGCGTCACTATTAGTGAATCGTATTGTTTGTAAGTTTTTCGACTGCTTTAAACTTGTTTGTTTTCAGGCTTAGTCCGGATTATGTACTAATCGTATTATATTTTAGGTTGTAGTTCGCCTGAGGATGGGATTAAATTCTAGATCCCGAAACATAATAAACGGTACCAGTGGACTGACACATACTTTCTCCCTTAAGTAAATTTAAAAAAGACAATCTGTAAAAAAACTATCATGTTCTACAAAGTTAATCTAAATATCATTTAATAATTTATTGTTTCAAAAATAATCATCAGTGATTTGACCTTACGCTTCGTACCAAGTTTCATAGAAAACGGTTGGAAAGTAAGGAAGGAATTAATTTTTTTATATTCTCCATAAGAATAACATTGGGCGCTTTCAGACAACGTACTGCGTTTATCGTGGATAGTAAATTTAACTTTTCTCTGGAACCGTTAGTCGTAGACAAATAATTCAAAATACTAATTTGTTTAGTTTTTTAAGCTGGTTTCAATGGTACCAGTCAAGTCATACTTTAATTGTTTTCGCTGAAAATTTAAAAATTTGATTTTTTTTACATTTAAAAGCCCATAACATTTGAACCGTCATTTTTACAGACATGCGAGTGGTGTCATATTATTTAGTACTCTGTGCACTATAAACTATCAAATTTTAATCAAAATCGTTAGAGCCGTTTTTGAGAAAATTGGATTTTTCATATTTTTAAGGGCTTTTAGGGGTGAACTACCCTTAAAAATCAAAAATTCAAAAAAATGAAAAAAACGCCTGGAGATACGGTGACTATATATATACATGCCAAATTTCATCTAAATCGGACCAACGGGGTAGGCTGTGGCTCTGTACATATCCAGACACACACACACACACACACAGACAGATATCACGTCGAAACCCACTTTTTTGGATTCAGGGGACCCCAAAACGGATATATCCACTCTCAACTCAAATTCGAAAATTTTGACAAAAACAATACTTTCTCCATATACTATGTATAAAGGGAGAAAGTAATAACAATCATATGGGAACACAAAGTGATACTTTTACTGACAAATTCCATATTCATAAAACCTTAACTAAACATATGCTGTAACTTAAACATACGTTTTGATCCCATTAACAGTAAAAAGGTTTTGGTAAAATTAAGGTGCAACTGTAAAACAAAGCATTTGAATAATAACATAATTTTATTTATTTCTATTAAAACACTGCATAACATTTAACTGATAAAATATTAATGACTAAACTCATATGTTAAAAAAAAACAACGTAAAATAATTTTTGTAATCTTAGATTACAATATAAAACATAAAATGGTCAAATATTGGTTGAATTTCATTTCATATAGGAAATCTCACAGACAAGCTTATAACTAAAAGGAGTGGTTGCATTATAAAGGCACTGGTTTTATAAAAATATGTAACCTACAATATATTAGGTTTCATCATCACATCAGTAGTTCTTTGGTATTTGCTACCAATTAAAATATAAACTAAAAATGTTGATTTCATAGTTTTAGTACATATAAACTATTCGTAACTTTTTTTACGCTTAACAACTTAGTTTTTAGATGAAAAAGCATATTGTGTAACACATTTACCAATTTATTGTTTATTATTGTGTATTATCACTTGGGAAGCAGATTTATTGAAGAAATCAGGCAACAGTTCTTGTGATATTTTATGAATAACCACTACTTAGCGATGAGCATGAACTGCCTTAGTCAATCAATCAACAAAAACCTTAAAAAAACTTACAATGTTGGCACTTTTTTGTTTGTACTAAAATACCTACCCTGAAATACCTTCTATTAGTATTTAATGAAATCAATGAAAAAAAACTGTATTATTGAGTGTTGATTGCTCAATATTGTAAAATTAGAGTCCAAAAAACTATAAAATTAATCAACCTAACCTAAAGATGCCAAATTATTATTTTGGAAATACTACCATTTACTATAAGGTATTTTTCCTGGCAAAAAAATATATGTTTGGGTTGAACTGTTTTTATAGATTATTGAAGAGTCAAAAAACCTGTTTGGGTTGACCTGTGAAAAACAGGTCAACCCAAACATGTGTAAACCATTGTTTCAGGGGGATTCTTTATATTTTTCATCATAAGGGCCGAAAAAAGTATTCATCAATACCCAACAAAACGGGTATTGGATAATATAACCCAAAATTTGTTTATACACTGTTTCAGAGGGAGCCTTAAAAACTATTTTTTCCTTATTATTTACCAAAATATGACTGATTAGGATAATCTATTAAAGCTATTTAAAATCACCACAACTGGCCGGGTAACTGGGAGATCATCTGAGCTATGTAACGTAACCATTATAACCAGTAAAAATCATGAACAGCTGGTCAATCAGCTCGTAACATCCGCTTTATACTTCTCTTCTTCGGCAAACCAATCCTTTCCCTCAGTAACTTTAACTTTCCAATGATCTGTAATAATAAATAGAAAAATATGACATGTAAATTTATACTATACTAAATCTAATCTTTAAAAAATGATTTGCTTATTCAATATATTTTATTTATTCATCATGGTATAGTTGAATTTCCAAGATTTCAGTAAGCAGCCACACTCAAGATGGCTTAGTGAACTGATAGGCACATCAGACTCTGTCTGAAACATGACTTTAAGAGGCATGGGCGGAGTTAGAGGTTTCATGTATATAAGGGGAGAAATTAATAACAATGAATATACATTGTGTGTGACACAAAATTTTGGATAGAACAAGATCTGAGGTTCCACATAGGATAAGTTCTGTAAAACCTTTACAATGACGAAGGTGGTTAATTTTTTTTGTGTAATTAAAATTTCTATGGGTACAAAGAAGTTAATCTTACTGAATGATGCCATCAGGCCTATTAGGTTGTCAGGTATTATCTGAGAATGATAAGATAACTTAATAATGCCATGATCCATTTTCAAGTGTCATTCAGCTAACTATACCAAGGACATTTCTTAAACAGTATTTTTTTACACCGAATATTTAACACTGAGAAACAGTTTGATTAGCAATAGTATACTTACATTTCAAAATTAGTTGAAACATAATAATCTACGAGGGGTTTAGGAAAATCAATTAAACTCAGTATGTAAACAATGTTGTTTACATACTGAGTTTACGACTATTGTTTTTGGTCTCTGGGCACCTAAAGACAAAAAAATAATGTGGTCCCGGGCTTAAGTCTTGCCATGAGACCTACGGTAATAGCTTCTTCCCTATGGGAAATTCGCTAAAACCTTTTATGACATTAAATGGCTGTCTGCAATGCATTTTTGCCTTTTGAAGAAGCAAAGAATAGGAACAAAAGACTTAACCCTCCAACGGCTCACTATTTGACCCCTTAAGGTTCACCTCTTTTTGGCACTTTTGCAGGTTTTTACAAAAAAATTCACATAAAATAGTAAAAATATAGTAACTATATCATATTATACACCATTTTAATCAACATTAAGTTATCTGTAAGATAATAGGAATATGCTTTATTTTTATCTTGGCTTTGTTGGGTGTATCCAATTGAAATTGATAAAAATTTTTTTTTTCAAAAGATTTCCCAAAGTTTGCTCTCCCACAAAACACAGCAAATAAATACCAGTCAAAAATTGAAGATAGCCAAGTTTTTCAAAATTTAATAAGAAAAATAAAAATATATAGTTTTATACACTTAAGTCATTGCTATCAATTTTAAAATTGTGAAATTAACATCAGAACACCATACAAACGCGACAAGAACGTGTAACGCAACCATTGTAAACAAAGCGACATAACTGCGCAACTGAAGACTGATGTTTTAACTAACAAAGAACTCTGACGCATAGAGTAAGCAAAACGAAACATACCTCGGCGGAAAGCGTATGATCTGTAGAAAACAACGATACTATATTCAATGTAGTTTTAACCGAAAATGTATTCACACCATTGCTTTTTGTAAAAGCTTACCTACCGTCGATTAATCGACGGTGAACCTTCGACGACCGGGCGTGGCGTCGATTAATCGAAGGTAAAACCTTTCGAGGGTTAAAACCCTCTGAGTGACAGAGCTTTAAACTTAATTCCTACTTTTTATTTTTTACTTAGACTTTGCAACTCTTCTTAAAATACTAAGTATAAACAAAAAACATCCCCCCCACTTAACCATACAGTCATAAACAAAGCAAAACAAATGTCAAGCTTAATCCCAACTAAACCTACAAATGCTGTCAACTTCTACCCAAACCGATTACCATCTATATAAATGGACCTTTCTGCTACTGTACCACACATTTGCTAGCCAAATTTGGATTGATAATGGTCTGTATTCAATGTCAAACAGCTGGCTCTCTCTAGCAACATGAAGGAATTGAACAAAGAAACATGTGTTTTATCAGTTTACTCACACACATTACGGACTGTTGTAAAAGTGGAAAACCAACATTAAAATATTGTTATAGTTGATTCAAATGATAATTTATTTAATTTACTTAAGGCTAGCCTTAGTTAGCATCACAACGACAAGATTGCAACATAATCATCTTACACTCATCTCATTCATACTTGGCTTAAAATGCACTTACTACCTGGGTAGGATACCATTTTAGAAAGGTAATAATTTACCAGGTGATATGATGAAAATTAAAGTTTGTATCTTAGACACAATCGTGCACTGGTAACAGTCACCTTCCAGAATAGCTAAAGTGCTATTCTTCCAATTTAACCTCCATTTTTCAAACGATGGTATGTTAATTCGGTTGAACAAATCCCCCACTTTGGTTTGGACCGTTTCCCCAAAAAGCGTTTTGTACAATCTCTCTCTGACTATTACAAAATGCCTCTAGCATCATAAAAAGAACTCAGAAAATAATATTTTATCAAACATTTTTATCACTGCCTTAAATGTAAAAAAATACCAGAATTTCATGGGAATAATCATTTTGAAGGAAGTTATAATGTCAATTGTTGCATATCTTCTATGACTTATCTATTTTAACCCTCGAACGGTTTTACTGTCGATTAATCGACGCCACGCCCGGTCGTCGAAGGTTCACCGTCGATTAATCGACGGTAGGTAAGCTTTTACAAAAAGCAATGGTGTGAATTCCTTTTCGGTTAAAACTACATTGAATATAGTATTATTGTTTTCTACAGATTATACGCTTTCCGCCGAGATATGTTTCGTTTTGCTTACTCTATGCCTCAGATTTCTTTGTTAGTTAAAACATCGGTCTTCAGTTGCGCGGTTATGGCGCTTTGTTTACAATGGTGGCGTTACACGTTCTCGTCGCGTTTGTATGGTGTTCTGATGTTAATTTCACAATTTTAAAATTGATAGCAGTGACTTAAGTGTATGAAACTATATATTTTCATTTTCCTTGTTAAATTTTGAAAAACTTGGCTCTCAATCTTCAATTTTTGACTGGTATTTATTTGCTGTGTTTTGTGGGGGAGCAAACTTTGAGAAATCTTTTGAAAACATTTTTTTATCAATTTCAATTGGATACATCCATCAAAACCAAGATAAAAATAAAACATATTACTATTATCTTATAGATAATTTAATGTGAATTAAAATGGTGTATGTCATAGTTATTATATTTTTACTATTTTATGTGAATTTTTTAGTAAAAGCCTGCAAAAGTGTCAAAAAGAGGTGAACCTCAAGGGGTCAAATAGTGAACCGTTGGAGGGTTAATCTATTCACAACATTCTTATACATTTTTTCATGACTTGAAAATATTTTTTATCATACCAATGATATCCTGCAGATTCCCACAAGTTCCCCCGTATTCCATGGGTAGTATGCTGGGTGGGACAACTTCATGTAGGGACTTGAGATCATAACCATGAACATGCACCTACAACATATTTGCAAACCAATTACATAAGATAATATTTTATATTATTACAACATTGCATTATAAGATTCAAACAGTAGATGGATATGAAAGCAAAAACAATTAATTTAGCTCAACTTAATTGAAATTCTAGGCTACAACTAAATTTAATGAAATCAACAAATAAAATTTACTTACTTCAGCATATTATATGTTAATACCATACTAACCCTTTGAGGGCCAGAGCCATTATATAATTTTTTATATAGGTCTGAATTTTTTTTAATGCCAGGAGTCGGTATGCTATGCGAAAAAGACAGTGTGAAATCCGCATTTTGTAATGGTTTACAAAAAGGTTTTTACTGAGACCTATTTTTAACCCTTACCAGGCTGCTAGCGCCTTTAAACGCAGCACAATAGGGTCACACGACGCGGCTAACGCCTTTAGACGCAATCAATCATTTCGCCAATTCTCTGTGCTGTAGTTAAACAACCGATTAAGTGCATGGTGATGTTGCTTTTACCTCTATGCACTGAATATGGCAGCTATGTTGGAATATTTAGGGAATGAAATCCGTTGCCAGGCACCTTTGCCCAGTATTCGTTTGTTCCTGTAATGCTGCTTACGCTTGACTCATTTTGGCCAGCTGTTTTTACTTTCTCTAGCTTTGTTTGTTGACATTTTTGTCGATGTGTGTTTATTTTCATTGAAATAGGATTATGATTTTAATGCATAATATTAACTAAATGGTCATCCAGCAAAAAAAAATACTTTTTTTAACAAAAATAGTCTTAAAATATTCAATAAAAAAATAAAGCAAATTTCTGTTTTTTACTTTATTCAAGATACCTAAATCCAAAAGAAATTGAAAATAATATTTTGATTTTTTACACTAAATGAACAGGGACGTGATTTTCAGTAGCGCTTTAAGGGTTAAGATATCTTAATGGTATTTTTTACTAAAATGGTATAATTACTCAAGTAATCCTAACCATTGGTCATTGGTTGAGTACTCTAGTACTCAATAAATTATACATGTTAGATTTTAACATATACATATCTGAACTGAAATAATATAATTTTATGGATTTTCTTTTTTACAATTATTAATATACCTTTAAGATTAACCAATTATTTTTTCTTTTTATTTGAAACAAAAAAAATGTAATTAATATTTATATGTTTTTTTTATATAATGAAAATATATTTATTTTTTCTAACGTAAAAAAAAACAGGGATCTTTTATAGAAAATAGAGACTATATACAGTACTGATTTACAGATTATCTAATAAACTATTTTTTTACAAAAATTTTTTTCTAATGTAATAAATATAATTTATTTTCACACTAAAATATTAAAAAATACCAATTTATTTTTAGTTTTTTCTATAACTTACATATAAAAAAACTTCTAAACAATTTTGATTTTTATTTATTTTTTTAATAAAAAAAAAAATAATATTTATTTAAAAAAATATGTATAAAAATATATACTTTTTTTTTTCACCAAGCTAAAATATGAATAGAAAATTATTATTTTTAGACAAAAGAATTTATTTATGATATAATTATATAAAGTTATTAAAAATGTTTTTAATAAAATAAGTGACAGAAAATTTTTTTATTATTTATAATATAAATAATTTTATGTTATAAATTTTTTGTTTGTGATATTTTATAATATTATATAAATTTATACTTTTTTTTTTAATTTAGCTTTCCACAGATAACAAATAAAGAATAATTTTACCATAGGAAAATTTTCATGGGATTTTGACCAAAAATAAAAATGTTATTTTAGAAAATATTGATACAACACAATTGTTTTTGTTCACAACCGTAAATAAACAGATGATCAAACAAACGCATTACTTTTTTCTGGCTGTAGCTACAACAAAAAAAACCTTCCAGACAGTAAATTAAGAACCTTAATACATCTAAAATGAAATTAAATGTGCCCGAGAGTATATACTACATGAAAACTACCAGCTGACTATATTTCGGTGGGGTTTTTTTTCAGTACTAGCTGCTAACGATATATCATTAGTGCGGGTCTTTTCGACAGATAAACTGTACTGATGATATATCCTCAGTCAGTCCTTAAAGGGTTAAAATTGGTATACGATTTTATGTTTGTTTTAAGAAATGAAATCCATAAAGTGAAAATCTGGGTTAGCTTCATTAATTAGATTTTAGATCTAAATAATCTGTTAATTTGAAACTAACTGTAGTGATAATATGTATCACAAAAGGTCAAGTTTTATTAAATGATAATATCTTTTTTTAGTTTACCGGCTTTGAAATTATTCACACACTAGAGTCTGTTGAGGAGGGTGTATAGATAAAGAGTTAGCTGTCAAATTAACAAAATATGGTTTTTCTCATTTTTATGAAAATAAAATAAAAATTTCATGAAATTTTTTAAACTTACCTACTGGCAATAAGTAAATGCTGAAATAACTATGTGTGAGGATAAATAAATAAAAGTGAATGATCCAATGCTCATTCATGAAATAATTAAACGTTGTTGTATATTCTTTTAGCTTTCTATTTTCGATTGAAATAGAGACTAAAGTTGATTCGGAAACAATTTTTCAACAGCTAGACAAACAACAGTAAAAACTACAATATTTTTAGTTTTGAAAAAAACTTACTCTGTTTTTCATTTTCTCACGCATAAAAGTTCTAAATATGTTGAGAACAACATTAATGTAGGAGGGTGAGTTGATGAAGTCCAAGCTTTTTGTGCGAACTGGATAGCAGTCCTGGTTGAAAAAAAATCCCTTACATTACTGAGACCTGAACCTGGGTTTCCTGTATCTAATGGTATATTGTAATTACTTAATCACATCAAAGGCTCATTCAATTTTGATTTAAAACTATATTTGTGAAGGATATGGAGAATTCTCAAAGTTTTCATCTGAGGACGTCAATATTAACCCTCCGAGTGGCGGACCGAGTTTTACATGTGCTGTGGGGAGTGGCAATCTAATTTTTAAGATTTTGTAGACTATTTTTAAAAATATCATATAACTAAAATAAATAATCCAGGAGGGTAAATGTTTTATAAAAAAAGAGAAAAATGTAAAAATTTTCGCCTTTTCGCCAACACGTGAAAACATGACTAGTGCCTAAAATCCCTCACAGCTGTTGGAACATATATCCATAAAAATATATTGAGTTAAAGCCAAAACGTCATGCTTAATGCATTAGTACCACCCGCACTCGTCAAACACGAAAATTAACTGAGCTGTGATTTGTTGAAGTTGCTGATTTCACCAATTTCGCAGCCAAAAATGCTCATTGCGAGTTAGTGCGTATTTTACTCACAGAATTAACTGCTGATAAAATTGATATACTAATGCTACAAGACTTATTGTCGTTGTTCAGTGTTTTTGGTTTATACGAACATATGTTTTTATTAAAATCTATTGTTATTATCAAAATGTAAACGAACAATATGGATGAAATGTTTTGCTTTAATACATCAAACTATATCACAGTCATGTCTTTTATTTCAAGTGTTTTTTTTTTAGTGTAAAATCATGTCCAACCACGTAAGTCAACCAAGTAAGTCTAACACCCCATGGTCCTCCGCACATCCTACAGTCTTAATAAAATCAATCTCCAGAATCCTATCTTTCAATTAATGTAAGAATTATCCCCATCCATCAGAGTTTAAAATGCTTACAATTAAATAGAAAAACATTTTACATCAATCGCCATTTTATGTTGGTCTGCCACTCAGAGATTCAAATAACATAACCTAGTGTAGTCATTTTGAAAATGATCCTCGATGAATCCCTCCTGATCCTCCAAAGAAAACACTTTTGCTAATTCCTCATAAGACAATTGGGAATGCCATGATCTACTATTATATTTGGTTGCACATGGTCTTATTTCTCAACGGAAATGAGTAGTTTTTATCAGGTTACTCAAGTTAACTCATTATAAATTACTGTATAATTCCAATATGGTAGTTATAATACTTATATGGAAATGCAAAAATCCATTTAACCTGAAAGGCTTCAGCTTTCAAAAAGGAACATATCCAGATAAACTTTGACACTATGTTCTCACTATTGTTATGATTCATTGTTTGAGATTCATTATTGATGATGGTGGATTTATGCTATTTCGATTTTTATTGCGGACATTTTCCATCACGATTTTATGTAAAAAAGTTTCAGTCAAAAAACCTACAAACAAACCATTACACACATAAGAAAGATAACACGTCCACTCGTCACGGAGACTCAAAGACAACTGAATAGCGATGTGCCACCGGAACTGGAAACAAAATGGCCGCGGCCAAAACCTCAAATCCAGGGGAAATATATCTAATAGATTTTTTTAAATTCAAATACAAATTCTTCTTAATATACATGAAATATTGCAATACAAAATTAAATTTACAGAGCAAAATCTCATTATTTTTACAATTTTATACTTAAAACAAAAACCTAATGCCCCTTACAAGCTTTACTACGAGTTAGCATACCATAAGAATTTTGTTTCGGATTTATATGAATATCATTTACAGATACTTTATTTTCCTTATCCTTAAGTTCTTTGCTATGAAGTGGCAGCCAAAATGGCCGAATCTCAACTGAAGATTGACTAATTGGTTGGTCTGCTAGATTCATGTAGGAAGATTCAATTAGTTTTCTTTTGAAAAAATGAGGTTCCTGCCGTTCCCGGTGTATCTATCAAAATTCATTTGGTGATTTTCAAACCAACATACAACCCTTCTATTTGCAGACGACACAATTCAACTATTACACTCAGACATCCTAATATCAATAGATAAAGCTCTTCAATACTCTCTGCAAAACAACATGGCTATAAATCCATCCAAAACCACACAGATAAATTTTAGCAGACGACATGAACAACTGCAAGAAATTCCCAATATTTTGACTCAAAGAAAATCAAAATTATTAGGTATTACAATTATTGATGCCCAAATCTCCTGAACAGATCATATAGACAATCTGGCTAAGAAAATTTCATCTCGAATATATGCAGTGACAAGAATGAAATGGATAGGAGGTGTTGAAATAGCTAAAACAGTTTACTATGCACTAGTCGAGCTACAAATCAGATATGGATTAATTGTTTGGGGAGGAACATCTGAGTACAACCTTGGTAAAATTCTTGTCAAAAATTATGAGTTAATATTTTGGCTATCTTGAAATTTAGAAGACCTTATTTTTGGTATATTTAAAGAGCCTGGTGCCGCTGAAAATCTTTTAAAAATTATTGAAATTTTTATTTCTATCTTATATATATATTTTTTAAAATGTCATATTCATAATTTATTATTATAAAATTTTCTTACTCTACAGGCAATGCTGAAAACAACATTACACAAACAACAAACATTCAAAACTTATTCATATTGAACTTTTATGAGTTAAGAATTTAAGGAAGCTTTGTATATACTATAATCATTTTAAGCACACTAATGGTACAGAAAAAATATCCAGCCAAAGCTGATTAGTGTGGTACAGCTTTTTTATTAATTGCATAATTTAATAACTTCTATTAAAATAATTATCACTCAGAATAATGATATGCACAGTTGCTCTCATAAATATTTTTTTGACAGTATTAAAGGATAACAGTTTGTAACAGTATTGTTACACTTGACATATACTGTACCTGCCAAGCGTGTACAGCCTTCTTGATCATTGAGGGAGTAAGTTGCTTTGCATGGCCCAAAGATACAGAGGTAAGGTCAAAAACAGCTGTGACTCCATACACTGACACACTCTCGTCTTGCTCAATGGCCAAGTCTAGGGTCATTTTGCCAACCTGAATATCCACAAATTCTGTTTACTATTAGACCAGATATTGGTACATGTAAATAAAAAATGTTTGGCCAAACAATTAGTAAATGCTTGGTGAATACGAAAGATCATATTGTTTCAATTTCATAAATATTTATTGTCCGAAAATATTACATAATGTACAGGCTATAGTCAGACTATAGTATATTGTTCGTACTCTCCATTGTCCATTATTGATCTTCAGTCTTGTATACTTAAAAGAACATTTAATATCACAGATTTGGCTTATATAAACCTAATTAGAGCTTACCGAGTTCAACAATAAATTAAAATTATGAATTTTGGGGTCAATAACAATCATATAAAAAAACTAGAGTAACAATTAAAATTTCAACAATAAATGAGTTCCAACAATAACAAATAATGCAGCTATAACAATTAGAATTTATAAAAGATTTGAGGATGGCAGCAATAAAACATTTATAAGACATCAACATTCATTCTAGTCCTAAAAGGTTTTAACAATGAACAAACAAAAACAGGATTGTAAAATATCTAAAGAGGTTATACAAATAGAACTTCGATCATACTAAATTAATTGGAGCTAAGGTTGTTTCAAATAGTTTGAGTTTATAAAATCTGAAAAAATCTTAAATTTGTCAGCTGGCCCATAAAAACTCTATGACAGAGTCACAGTTCACAATAGAAAAATAGATAAATTAGAAAATCACTCAGTTAAATTAAAAATCAACGTACCTATATAACATAATTTTATATTGTCAACATTGATTTTATGTTAAGCGGTTAAGGTAGAAAACAGTGTTCACATTCTTTGTCTATATTGTTTTATAATTTTTGCAATTATAAGGACAGTTACCTGCATTCGTCAAACAAAGTAACTGACCAAAAATGTGTACATACAGAAGGCCTACTATATACAACGGCGATGGATAATAATTGGCCAGTCATCAATTATGATTTTTGATGATGGTTTTATGATATAATCATAATAGATGATTCCTCCCATTACTTTTACCCACAAGACACCACTGCTCTACAGTATATCTTGAATGGGCAGCTTTGTGCTCAATTTATCATCTGAATAGATTGTAGGTGAGGTTGACATCAATATTACTTTAACAGAAATTGTTACTAAAAGTTTAGTCAGGGCCTTTTTCGTAGTATTAAAAGTAGTAACCAAGAGCCAACACACCCAACACTGGTAAACAATACAAAAACACAAGTTTCAGCCCATATTGTATTGCTATCATAGAATTTAAGTATATCACAGCAACCTTTCAACCATAGACTCTGTAAAACTATAAAGGTTTGATTCACACAATCCAGTTTTAAAATTAATTCTGTTGTTCATCTAACCTTGAAGACGTCATCCTGCTTGTGACGTTTGGGGTCGTGGGCTGCCACCCTGATGATAATCACCAGACGTCCGGCTGGATCCTTCCTCAGCAACGGCAGAAAAACTCTGAAAGCATTTTAAACTAAATAAATATCTACAAGTCATTTTATTATTTACAAAATTCTAAGAAATAAACTACAGGAGCAGTATTTTACTGATTACGTTTATTCCTTTGATAAATAAATATACATTTCTTATTTATGAAAAGTAGTGATCTTGCCACATTATTCCGAATAAGCCTGACTTAACTGTTTTACTACTATCAATTAAAAAAGAAAAGGAAGACTAGACTTTATCTTTTAATGAGGGGAAACTATTTTTTTTGCATACAAGGTATTACGTCTTCTTAACTAACACAAGACTGGACTGAGGTATTTTGAGATTTTTACAACAGTATATTTGTCCCTTCATCACAAAAATTGCTTAAATAAACGGTACCAGTGGACTGACACATACTTTCTCCCTTAAGTAAATTTAAAAAGAGACAATCTGTAATAAACTATCATGTTCTACAAAGTTAATCTAAATATCATTTAATAATTTATTGTTTCAAAAATAATCATCTCATTTCTAAAAATAAAAACACGAGAGACAAAGTTAAATTAATTGTTCAAATTGTAACACCAAGCTTTTTTGAGCTGGTTTTGTTCGGTGATTTGACCTTACGCTTCATACCAAGTTTCATGGAAAACGGTTGGAAAGTAAGGAAGAAATTGATTTTTTTATATTCTCCATTAGAATAACATTGGGCGCTCTCAGACAACGTACTGCGTTTATCGTGGACAGTAAATTTAACTTTTCTCTGGAACCGTTAGTCGTAGACAAATAATTCAAAATACTAATTTGTTTAGTTTTTTAAGCTGGTTTCAATGGTACCAGTCAAGTTATACTTTACTTTTATTGTTTCGCTGAAATATAAAAATTTGATTTTTTTGACATTTAAAAGCCCATAACTTTTGAACCGTCATTTTTACAGATATGCGGGTGGTGTCAAATTATTTAGTACTCTGTACACTATAAACTGTCAAATTTTAATCAATCGTTAGAGCCGTTTTTGAGGAATTTGGATTTTTCACGTTTTTAAGGGTTTTTAGGGGTGAACTACCCTTAAAAATCAAAAATTCAAAAAAATGAAAAAAACGCCTGGAGATACGGTGACTATATATATACATGCCAAATTTCATCTAAATCGGAAATAGGCTGTGGCACTGTACACATCCAGACACACACACGGACACACGGACGGACAGACATCACGTCAAAACCCACTTTTTTGGATTCAGGGGACCCCAAAACGGATATATCCACCCTCAACTCAAATTCGAAAATTTTGACGAAAACAATACTTTCTCCATATACTATGTATAAGGGGAGAAAGTTAAAAAGTAAAATGAGTTAATTTACCCCAGACTCAACAGTTCTTGTAGAGGAGGAAGAGTGGGATCTCTCTGAGTAAACCACTCTGGCGAGCGCCCTCTGAGTTGGTAGTAGGATGTCATTTTCCTTTTTGTTTTTTCAATATCAAACTTGCATCCTCTTAAAAACCGCACAATTGTAACTCCATCTTGAAATTAACATAGGCCTAGCTTTTAAATATAATACAGAGATGAAACACTGACGAAACCCACTAAATTTTAAGGTCATTATAATTGGAATTGTGTTCGATAATAGATTTACTGACACAAATCCATTCATTCATTTGCAACAATCATTTATTTATAACCCAACAAATAAAAGTTACTGGTTTCAGTATTGAACCATTGCAAAATTCCATCAAGAAATCACAAAAAAGAACTATTTTTTTTTGTTTTTGTTAAGTTTTTTGCTGAAAAATTGCTCAGCATAGAACTTGGTGACCTTCAGATAATGAAGTGGGTTTTAGCACACTAGAAAATTCCTTTTTCACGGTATAGAAAGCTACTGACTACTGATTTAAAGCAATAAACATTTAAACATTCACAACAGAAACAAACATCATGTAATAAGTAGCTGGTTAAAAGGGTAATACTGAGGACAATAATTATTAGAGTTCATACTGTCAGAGCATTATGTCTAATCAAGTAGCATGAAATATAGGCCTATAGATATCATCCCTAAGTCTCACCACTACCATTGTCTTAAATATTTTCACAAATAATCTGATTTAATCTTCTTAGACTATGTGAATAGTTGTGAAAGTGTAATATTTATTCTAAACCTCAAGATTCATAAGCCAAAAATTAATTAGGTTAGGCCTAATAATAATAACAACACAATTATAGTAATTAGCTTTCTTTACAATTAGAATACTAAAGCTGTTGTTTTTAGTACATAATGTATTTTATGATTGAGCACCAAAATACAATATTTACTCTCTTTTATTTAGCAAAATTTTCAAATTTGAGATCATGATGAATACGAGAAGTTACCCAAAAGTAGCCAGAATAGCATTGCCATTGATGGAGCTTTTGTAGTATGGATTTCTGCCCCTAGCGCATGACTTTAATTATTGTGAGATGGTTATAATAACCTGTTTTTGCATGGAGCTGAGGCTGAGTTATCAACCAATCTCTTATTTTGTCTATATTTTCATCCCTACTAGAACAGTCCTCTTTTAAAACTTCTGCAGCATATTTCAATGTCTCTTCATCCAAGGAAGTGTGATATGAATTCATGCCAACAAGTCTAAAACATGTAGAATAAGAAACCTATTTATATTAGCAAACCTGCAAAATAAGTAAATTTGCTATTTGAAACCAAATATAACATACGAAACGATGATACAGATATGATTCATTCATGAAATGGAAAAGAATTTTTAATCAACACAGCACATATATAGCCTCCAAAAAATAATTTCTTCCGGGACAAAACAATATGTAAAATTGGAATTTAAAATAAACAAATCATGGAGGACTAAATTTTTTAACTGGGGATGGTGGACATACAATGGGCCTACATCACTGCAGAAAAATAAAAAATTCTTACATATTTATGAAATAATATCAACATAACTACTGAAGTTTGAGACCAAGTTTGTAAAACAAGATTTTTGACAAGCATCCATGATTTGGGTTACTAATTTGATCAGGGTCAAGCATTATATTCTCAGCTGAAAAATAAAACATAAACTATGAATTTTCTGATTTGATTGAATTTTAAAGGCCCAATCAAATCATACAATATGAAACAATTTGGGTTATAGCATATTAACTTTTAGACAAGTTTAAATTATTTAGATTGTTTTTGTTGTAATTTCCTTTGTTTGTAACTTCATTCTACATAATATTTTAATGGTAATTTTTGTACAGTAACCAATGACTTAATGAATTGCATTAACTTCTATAAAAAATCTGCACTCTATAACAGTTCTATGAACTGAAACTTGAAAAAAAGTCATGATTTTTAAAAGTCATTATTATGAGAAAAGTCTTATAATAATGAAAAATAAAAGTATTTTAATAATCCTAAAGACTTTTCATCCTATTTTTACAATGGTGTAGCATATGTTTGTACGTTTCCTTATCTCCCATATATATACTGTAGATATAAATATTACAAAATTTGTTGACTATAAAAACAAATTATTGGAGGTAGGACAGATAACTCTTATCAATGATACTTTGGCTTTATACCATTCTAAAAAATATCATTTTCTTTCCATTTTCTAGCAGAGGTGTAATTTTTGCAATTTTTTCACAAAATATATGCGTAAAAATTTACCTTTAAAAAGTTATAGGTTTAGTTTATTAAATTAACAATATAATGCAGTTACACCTAAACACTAGCCACTAAATTATTGACACTTGACAGACGATACACACTTTATTTTTACACACTATTTATTTACTGTAAAATCTTTTTTTCGAAACCCGATCAGCTGAGATCCATCAGTTGGTGTGTTGGCTTGGACAGCTTATGGGATTTTGTAAATTTCCTTCAATAGCCTATAATAGTCCATAATACATTTTCTCTTTACTTGACTAAGTAAAGAAAACAACAATATTGTGTATAATGTAATAAGTCTTAATACTTAATATTTATAACTAAAAAGGCAACTTACCCAGGTAGGTATTTTAAGCCAAGTATGAACGAGAACTGAGTGTATGATGGCTGTAGCGCGATCTTGTAGTCTTGTTACTGACTAAGGATGACGTGTTCCTCAGACAGAACTGTTACTAGTTAATAGCCCAGCAGTCAATGGCATATCTAAGGGACCTATAGTTTAACGCGCAGTTCGAACCAAGTAAAAATTTTTTAAGCCAAGCATCATGATTTGGGTTACTGATGTCTGTAGCGCATTATATGGTTTTTTACTGACTAAGGGTGACATGTTCCTCAGACTATGAACTGTTAATAGTTAAAAGCCCAATCAAATCAATAATCTGTGAAATATATAGTTTTTAACTTCTGACTTCTGAATTTGGTTTCTACATAGTTTTTGTGTCATATTTTTTTTTGTAACTCCATTTATTATTAATATTTAATGGTTCATTACAAAGAACAATAAGTAAATATTGCATAAAGTTAAATAATGAGTTAGAAACATAACCAGAGTTTGCATAACATTTGAAAAAAAGTAAGTATGTCAACTTAAATCTTACTGAAATCGATAACTGAGCTCAAGGACATGGTATCTCTGAAGACGAAAAGTAGATTCACTGTTGTCCAACAGATTAACTGCTAGATTATTAGGATGATCTTCGAGTTTAGATTGATGTTTCCTGCTGTATCTCGTAATTTCCTCTTTGACAGTCAGCATTTTTGTGTCAGCATGGATAACTCTGTTAGTAACAAACCATGGAGCTCGTAGAATCATCCTCAAAGTCTTTGACTGATACCTCTGGATAATATCAATATTGGAGTTGGAAGCAGTTCCCCATAACTGTATTCCATATAGCCATACAGGTTTTAAGACAACTTTATACAAAAGTAATTTATTTTCACAGGATAATTTTGAATTATTGCCGAAAAGCCAAGCTAATTTTCTAGTTTTCAAATTTAGTTGTAACCTCTTATTCCATATATGAGTGCGCCACGTAAGACGTCTGTCCAAGTGCATACCCAGGTATTTTACTTCGTTTGCTTGAGGAAGAAAGACATTGTTTATCGTTACTGGAGGACACGTTGCCGTATTCATCGTGAAAGTTACATGAACTGACTTTGCTTCATTAACCTTAACCTTCCAGTTTTCAAGCCACTGAGCTATTTCGTTTAGGGCGGTTTGCAAATGTGCGGATGCCAATAGAGGGTCTGGATTGGAAGACAAAAGAGCGGTGTCGTCGGCAAAAGTTGCAACCGTGATACCTGGAGGTTGTGGTAGATCAATGGTATATAGAATATAGAGGATAGGTCCAAGAACACTGCCTTGAGGTACTCCTGACGCAATTTCATGAAAGTCAGTCAGACATTCTTGGAATTTAATTTGGAAAAGCCTGTTAGAAAGGTACGACTTTAAGATTCCATAATACGTATGAGGTAACAGAGTCTTTATTTTAAATAGTAGACCAGCATGCCAGACTTTGTCGAAAGCTTGCGCAACGTCCAGAAATACAGCCGAACAGAAACGCTTGTTTTCAAGGTCTTCTTTAATGACATTACATATCCTGTGAACCTGCTCAATGGTCGAGTGCTTGCGCCTAAACCCGAATTGATGATGTGGTATTAGGTCTCTTTCGTCAATTAAAGGTTGGAGCCGATGTAAAAATAGCTTTTCAAATACTTTTGAAATCATTGGTAAGAGACTTATCGGTCGATAAGATGAGACTTGATTTGGAGGCTTCCCTGGCTTTGGAATTACCACAATTTGGGAATCTTTCCATTGAGGGGGGAAGTATTGTGTCATATAGAAAATTTTGCACGAAAATCATTAAATCCATTACATTCATCACGCATTCCCTACACTCAAAATTCAAATTTGTATTTGACTATTCGGGAGGGTATAGCCATAGATGAAAGGATAGTAAAGTAAGTAAACTTATAATCCCTTCCTCTCTGGTATAGATTAATAAACCCACCCAAATACAGTTTCTTATGAGTATGAAAGGAACTTTAGTTATGGAAAGTGAACGTTGAGGTTTATGAAGGTGAAGATGATTTTTATCAGAAATCAGAATTACCAAGAATGCAACTTTCTAAAGATATTGCGTCACGTCTAACCTACTTAACAAATCATACCGAAAGGAGAAACATATCGACGGGAAATTATAAAAAAGAAAATAGTCATTATAATACCCTCTCACAGATCATGAAATGATGCCATTTCGAGATCACTACTATTATTAAATTATTTACATAAAAGTAAATTATTAAGTTTCTGATGATTAAGTTGTGACAGTGAGAAAATGGGAATTTTAGTGCCACTGCATACTTAGCTTGCAGCAGCAGCCCTGAAATGTCAAGTTTGCTGTTATCGTTTATTGTTATTGTCAAAAATGTTAACCTTACCTTGTTGAGTTGGTGATCGTGTGCCGTGTAGAATGCGGTTGATTTCAACATCAACTTTCACTTTCAAACTGATACAGTGAGGATTTGCTAGTGCAGATTTCGTCTTTCTTTTATCCCCATTAAGTGTTAAGGAAGAGGGTACTTCATTCTGTAGAATAGGCTGTTAGGTTTTAGGATATAAATTTGATAAAATGCCTTGGGCTGAAGTTGGTGCTTTGAAAACATTATTAGATAAATTTTCTAAGAATGTGTTAAAAGATATTCAATATGGTACTGCTGGTTTCAGAACAAAGTGAGTCACTATCATGGCTAATTAGTTTGAAATTTAATGTCACTTTTTTAACTTAAAATCTTTATTTTATTTAGCTTTAGGCTTTATCAATGTAAATGTTTTCATTCCAGTTACTTCAAAAATCAATTATTAATGTGTTCTTTATACTGGGGCTAGTAACACAGCATCCAAAAAATAATCATTCATAGACCATTCTTGGGAAAAACATTTGTTATCATCTTTCAAATGAAACAACACACAAGAGTACATATGAATAAGCTAATGTCAACAACATTTCAAAGTAATACTGTAAATACGCTATACTGTAAATTTTAAATTTCCTTGTACCTTCAATTCTTGCTTCTTTAGGCTACAAGTAGGTTTTATAGATGTGTAACTATATTATACAGTGTGGAACAGAATTGGTGTCGGATACTTTTGGATATTGTCCCTGAGGTAAAAAAAAAAAACAAAAATGTCCTGTGAACGTATGTCCTATATCTTTTTGTTTTAAGTTCCTTTTGCGTATATCCCAGTGACTTTTTAGTTATTGAGCTTGGAATCATTGTAATGGAATGTACTCATTGAAATAGTACAAAGTAGAAATTTGATACTACTACTACTAACTATAGGTCCTATTTGTACTCATACACATACCAAGTTAGAAGCTGGTACCTCAAGTGGTTCCAAGGTTACAGCAAGTTATGTAAAAACACATACAGGCTGACAGACAGACAGAAAACTTGAGATGGGACATAAGTTCACGGGATAATTTTTGTTTGTTTTGACCTCAGGAACAGGAATATAAACATCACATTTTATAATTAAAATAGACATATTTTTTAACTAAGCTAATCTTGAATTTATAGGGCTGACGACTTGAAGCATGTGATGTTCAGGATGGGCCTATTATCAGTGCTTAGATCTCGTGTCAAGTCAGCAGCCATTGGAATAATGATTACAGCCTCCCATAATCCAGAGCCCGACAACGGAGTAAAACTCGTGGACCCTCATGGTGAAATGCTGCAAAGGGAATGGGAGGCAGTTGCAACAGAACTTGCCAATGTAAATGATAATGAAGTTGAAAATAACATCAAAAAGATTATAGACAAATTTAATATTGATATGGAGTCAAGTGCTTCTGTGTTCATTGGTAGGGATACAAGGTATCTAATTTCTTGATAAAAAGTATATTTTATAAATCATTAAATTTCTCACATTAAGTAAGTTCAAGTAGGCTATGTTTATTATACTCTTGGCCTCCTAATTTTACCTTACATACTATTTTAAAGCACCCATAAAATAATCCAAATTAACAATCTTTGATCACTAAATGGGTCAGAAACACAAAGACGAATAACTCCAATAAAATTTCCAAATAATCTGATCAGATACTTAGTTCACTTTAGGTGTTTTTAAAATTAAAAAAATTCCCTGTCATTAAAGTATTTTTTATTTATTTTCAAAAAAAGTAGTCTGAGAGACTACGCCTTTGTAACAACGCTTGGCTCAGGGAGCCTTTGTGTTCTAGGGTTAACTACTAATGTTTTGTATTTTTTTGAGTACCTATACATATTTAATCGTAAGTGTTTACATTCTATGATTTTGAATAGATATTATCCCCCAAATTCTGTTTAGGCTAAATATGTTTTAAAATAATAATGCAGTGTTTTCCAATAAATGTTATATTAATTACCAAACACAATTTGCAGACCAAGCAGTAAGGAGTTATCTGAGGCTGTTGTTGAAGGGGTAGAGGGGCTAGGAGGGACAGTTACGGACTACGGGGTTGTAACCACCCCTATGCTGCACTACCTTGTCACCTGTC
>CM041789.1:77531146-77556045 GCA_023375725.1 Nephotettix cincticeps
TTACCAGATGATATGATGAAAATTAAAGTTTGTATCTTAGACACAATCGTGCACTGGTAACAGTCACCTTCCTAAATAGCTAAAGTGTTATTCTTCCAATTTAACCTCCATTTTTCAAACGATGGTATGTTAATTCGGTTGAACAAATCCCCCACTTTGGTTTGGACCGTTTCCCCAAAAAGCGTTTTGTACAATCTCTCTCTGACTATTACAAAATGCCTCTAGCATCATAAAAAGAACTCAAAAAATAATATTTTATCAAACATTTTTATCACTGCCTTAAATGTAAAAAAATACCAGAATTTCATGGGAATAATCATTTTGAAGGAAGTTATAATGTCAATTGTTGCATATCTTCTATGACTTATCTATTTTAACCCTCAAACTGTTTTACCGTCGATTAATCGACGCCACGCCCGGTCGTCGAAGGTTCACCGTCGATTAATCGACGGTAGGTAAGCTTTTACAAAAAGCAATGGTGTGAATTCCTTTTCGGTTAAAACTACATTGAATATAGTATTATTGTTTTCTACAGATTATACGCTTTCCACCGAGATATGTTTCGTTTTGCTTACTCTATGCCTCAGATTTCTTTGTTAGTTAAAACATCGGTCTTCAGTTGCGCGGTTATGGCGCTTTGTTTACAATGGTGGCGTTACACGTTCTCGTCGCGTTTGTATGGTGTTCTGATGTTAATTTCACAATTTTAAAATTGATAGCAGTGACTTAAGTGTATGAAATTATATATTTTCATTTTCCTTGTTAAATTTTGAAAAACTTGGCTCTCAATCTTCAATTTTTGACTGGTATTTATTTGCTGTGTTTTGTGGGGGAGCAAACTTTGAGAAATCTTTTGAAAACATTTTTTTATCAATTTCAATTGGATACATCCATCAAAACCAAGATAAAAATAAAACATATTACTATTATCTTATAGATAATTTAATGTGAATTAAAATGGTGTATGTCATAGTTATTATATTTTTACTATTTTATGTGAATTTTTTAGTAAAAGCCTGCAAAAGTGCCAAAAAGAGGTGAACCTCAAGGGGTCAAATAGTGAACCGTTGGAGGGTTAATCTATTCACAAAATTCTTATAAATATTTTCATGACTTGAAAATATTTTTTATCATACCAATGATATCCTGCAGATTCCCACAAGTTCCCCCGTATTCCATGGGTAGTATGCTGGGTGGGACAACTTCATGTAGGGACTTGAGATCATAACCATGAACATGCACCTACAACATATTTACAAACCAATTACATAAGATAATATTTTATATTATTACAACATTGCATTATAAGATTCAAACAGTAGATGGATATGAAAGCAAAAACAATTAATTTAGCTCAACTTAATTGAAATTCTAGGCTACAACTAAATTTAATGAAATCAACAAATAAAATTTACTTACTTCAGCATATTATATGTTAATACCATACTAACCCTTTGAGAACCAAAGCCATTATATAATTTTTTATATAGGTCTGAATTTGTTTAAATGCCAGGAGTTGGTATGCTATGCGAAAAAGACAGTGTGAAATCAGCATTTTGTAATGGTTTACGAAAAGGTTTTTACTGAGACCTATTTTTAACCCTTACCAGGCTGCTAGCGTCTTTAAACGCAGCACAATAGGGTCACACGACGCGGCTAACGCCTTTAGACGCAATCAATCATTTCGCCACATTCTCTGTGCTGTAGTTCGCGAAACAACCGATTAAGTGCATGGTGATGTTGCTTTTACCTCTATGCACAAAATGAATATGGCAGCTTAGTTGGAATATTTAGGGACTGAAATCCATTGCCAGGCAGCTTTGCCCAGTATTCGTTTGTTGCTGTACTGCTGCTTACGCTTGACTCATTTTGGCCAGCTGTTTTCACTTTCTTTAACTTCGTTTGTTGACATTTTTGTCGATTTGTGTTTATTTTCATAGGATTTATTAACTAATTATTATTAACTAAAATGGTTCATCCAGACAAAAAAAATACTTTTTTTATAACAAAAATAGTCTTAAAATCTTCAATAAATAAAAATAAAGCAAATTTCTGTTTTCTACTTTATTCAAGATACCTAAATCCAAAAAGAACATTGGGAAAATAATATTTTGATTTTTTTACACTAAATGAACAGGGACCGTGATTTTCAGTAGCGCTTTAAGGGTTAAGATATCTTAATGGTATTTTTACTAAAATGGTTATAATTACTCAAGTAATCCTAACCATTGGTCATTGGTTGAGTACTCTAGTACTCAATAATGATATTATACCATGTTAGATTTTAACATATACATATCTGAACTGCAAATAATATAATAATTATGGATTTTCTTATTTTTTTTAAATTTAACTTTCCGCAGATAACAAATAAAGAATAATTTTACCATAGTAAATTTTACTATTTTACACATTTACGTTATTACTTAAATTATAGAGTGTGTGTACAAATTTTCATGGGATTTTGACAAAAAATATAAATGTTATTTTAGAAAATATTGATACAACATATGTAGTTTTCGTTCACAACAGTAAACAAACAGACTATCAAACAAACATATTTTTTATTACTGGCTGTAGCTACAACGACAAAAAAACATCCAGACAGTAAATTAGGGAACCAAAGACATCTAAAATGAAATTAAAATGTGCCCGAGAGTATATACTACATGAAAAACTACCAGCTGACTATATTTCGCCAGTGGGGTTTTTCGTAGTACTAGCTGCTAACGATATATCATTAGTGTGGTCTTTTTCGACAGATAAACTGTACTGATGATATATCCTCAGTCAGTCCTTAAAGGGTTAAAATTGGTATACGATTTTATGTTTGTTTTAAGGAAATGAAGGATCCATAAAGTGAAAATCTGGGTTAGCTTCATTAATTCAATGATTTTAGATCTAAATAATCTGTTAATTTGAAACTAACTGTAGTGATAATATGTATCAAAAAAGGTCAAGCTGTATTAAATGATAATTCTTTTATAGTTTACCGGCTTTGAAATTATTCACACACTAGAGTCTGTTGAGGAGGGTGTATAGATAAAGAGTTAGCTGTCAAATTAACAAAATATGGTTTCTTCTCATTTTTATGAAAATAAAATAAAATTTCATGAAATTTTTTAAACTTGAACCTACTGGCAATAAGTAAATGCTGAAATAACTATGTGTGAGGATAAATAAATAAAAAGTGAATGATCCAATGCTTATTCATGAAATAATTAAACGTTGTTAAATATTCTTTTAGCTTTCTATTTTCGATTGAAATAGAGACTAAAGTTGATTCAGAAACAATTTTTCAACAGCTAGACAAACAACAGTAAAAACTACAATATTTTTAGTTTTGAAGAAACTTACCCTGTTTTTCATTTTCTCACGCATAAAAGTTCTAAATATGTTGAGAACAACATTAATGTAGGAGGGTGAGTTGATGAAGTCCAAGCTTTTCGTGCGAACTGGATAGCAGTCCTGGTTGAAAAAAACATCAATATAAAAGAACTACGTATAATACTCTGGTTTAAAAAAAATCCCTTACATTACTGAGACCTGAATCTGGGTTTCCTGTATCTAATGGTATATTGTAATTACTTAATCACATCAAAGACTCATTCAATTTTGATTAAAAACTATATTTGTGAAGTATATGGAGAATTCTCAAAGTTTTCATCTGAGGACGTCAATATTAACCCTCCGAGTGGCGCACCGAGTTTTACATGTGCTGTGGAGAGTGGCAATTTAATTTTTAAGATTTTGTAGACTATTTTTAAAAATATCATATAACTAAAATAAATAATCCAGGAGGGTAAATTTTTTATAAAAAAAGAGAAAAATGTAAAAATTTTCGCCTTTTCGCCAACACGTGAAAACATGACTAGTGCCTAAAATCCCTCACAGCTGTTGGAACATATATCCATAAAAATATATTGAGTTAAAGCCAAAACGTCATGCTTAATGCATTAGTACCACCCGCACTCGTCAAACACGAAAATTAACTGAGCTGTGATTTGTTGAAGTTGCTGATTTCACCAATTTCGCAGCCAAAAATGCTCATTGCGAGTTAGTGCGTATTTTACTCACAGAATTAACTGCTGATAAAATTGATATACTAATGCTACAAGACTTATTGTCGTTGTTCAGTGTTTTTGGTTTATACGAACATATGTTTTTATTAAAATCTATTGTTATTATCAAAATGTAAACGAACAATATGGATGATATGTTTTGCTTTAATACATCAAACTATATCTTTAAACTATATCTAGTCATATCTTTTATTTCAAGTGTTTTTTTTAGTGTAAAATCATGTCCAACCACGTAAGTCAACCAAGTAAGTCTAACACCCCATGGTCCTCCGCACATCCTACAGTCGTAATAAAATCAATCTCCAGAATCCTATCTTTCAATTAATGTAAGAATTATCCCCATCCATCAGAGTTTAAAATGCTTACAATTAAATAGAAAAACATTTTACATCAATCGCCATTTTATGTTGGTCTGCCACTCAGAGATTCAAATAACATAACCTAGTGTAGTCATTTTGAAAATGTTCCTTGATGAATCCCTCCTGATCCTCCACAGAAAACACTTTTGCTAATTACTCATAAGACAATTGGATCTACTATTATCCCATGATCTACTATTATATTTGGTTGCACATGGTCTTATTTCTCAACGAAAATGAGTAGTTTTTATCAGGTTACTCAAGTTAACTCATTATAAATTACTGTATAATTCCAATATGGTAGTTATAATACTTATATGGAAATGCAAAAATCCATTTAACCTGAAAGGCTTCAGCTTTCAAAAAGGAACATATCCAGATAAACTTTGACACTATGTTCTCACTATTGTTATGATTCATTGTTTGAGATTCATTATTGGTGATGGTGGATTTATGCTATTTCGATTTTTATTGCGGACATTTTCCATCACGATTTTATGTAAAAAAGTTTCAGTCAAAAAACTTACAAACAAACCATTCACTAACCATTACACACATAAGAAAGATAACACGTCCACTCGTCACGGAGACTCAAAGACAACTGAATAGCGATGTGCCACCGGAACTGGAAACAAAATGGCCGCGGCCAAAACCTCAAATCCAGGGGAAATATATCTAATAGATTTTTTTAAATTCAAATACAAATTCTTCTTAATATACATGAAATATTGCAATACAAAATTAAATTTACAGAGCAAAATCTCATTATTTTTACAATTTTATACTTAAAACAAAAACCTAATGCCCCTTACAAGCTTTACTACGAGTTAGCATACCATAAGAATTTTGTTTCGGATTTATATGAATATCATTTACAGATACTTTATTTTCCTTATCCTTAAGTTCTTTGCTATGAAGTGGCAGCCAAAATGGCCGAATCTCAACTGAAGATTGACTAATTGGTTGGTCTGCTAGATTCATGTAGGAAGATTCAATTAGTTTTCTTTTGAAAAAATGAGGTTCCTGCCGTTCCCGGTGTATCTATCAAAATTCATTTGGTGATTTTCAAACCAACATACAACCCTTCTATTTGCAGACGACACAATTCAACTATTACACTCAGACATCCTAATATCAATAGATAAAGCTCTTCAATACTCTCTGCAAAACAACATGGCTATAAATCCATCCAAAACCACACAGATAAATTTTAGCAGACGACATGAACAACTGCAAGAAATTCCCAATATTTTGACTCAAAGAAAATCAAAATTATTAGGTATTACAATTGATGCCCAAATCTCCTGAACAGATCATATAGACAATCTGGCTAAGAAAATTTCATCTCGAATATATGCAGTGACAAGAATGAAATGGATAGGAGGTGTTGAAATAGCTAAAACAGTTTACTATGCACTAGTCGAGCTACAAATCAGATATGGATTAATTGTTTGGGGAGGAACATCTGAGTACAACCTTGGTAAAATTCTTGTCAAAAATTATGAGTCAATATTTTGGCTATCTTGAAATTTAGAAGACCTTATTTTTGGTATATTTAAAGAGCCTGGTGCCGCTGAAAATCTTTTACAAATTATTGAAATTTTTATTTCTATCTTGTATTTTTTTTTAAATGTCATATAATTTATTATTATAAAATTTTCTTACTCTACAGGCAATGCTGAAAACAACATTACACAAACAACAAACATTCAAAACTTATTCATATTGAACTTTTTTGAGTTAAGAATTTAAGGAAGCTTTGTATATACTATAATAATTTTAAGCACACTAATGGTAAAGAAAAAATATCCAGCCAAAGCTGGTTAGTGTGGTACGGCTTTTTTATTAATTGCATAATTTAATAACTCCCATTAAAATAGTTGTCACTCAGAATAATGAGTACCTGGTGACCGAGCTTTGCTCGTATAGAATAAGACATTTATTATAAAAATTAATTAGAAAAATTAAAACACATTTATTACTCAATGAAAACATTTATGTGGATGGAACTCGCGGCCTATAGTTCTTGAGGCCGATACGCTACAACTCGGCTACGACGTTAGTCAATTGAGCGATGTCGTTTAACGTCTTTTAGCATTGATTATGAATAGAATAGTTCTTCTATCATCTATGCTTTTAGCCAAAGCCGATCATTTACTGTTTAATTATCCATACCGTTATTATTAGCCTGTGATCAACTGATTTTGTTATAAACGGAATGAGGATTGAAAAGCAAAAGAGAAATTTAATTTACATCAATTAATTGGTTTGTTACAGTGGCTTCAAGCAATACAACGAATACGTTTTCTATCAAAACACGGAAGATTTTGGAAATACTCTTTTCTGCTTTTATTTCGCACAGCTATGTTATCCTTAAGTTTTTACAAATCGTTTAGTAACCTGATAATTTTGCATTTATTTATTTCATTCATAAAATAAATATTAATGCATAACCTCTATATTGTTCCCTGCAGTCTTCAATCAAGAACTGTCAAACGGTTATAAACAGCTGTTTTGGTTTGTATTGTTTACATTTTATTCTCCATAAGCGTAATGTTAAATTTTTAGATTTTAGTTATTTCCAAAATTTAAAGAAATTCCTCGGTGCCGTTTTCGAGATCCGTGTGCAAATATATATACAAACCTTGCTCGTATTATAGTATTGGATATGCACAGTTGCTCTCATAAATATTTTTTTGACAGTATTAAAGGATAACAGTTTGTAACAGTATTGTTACACTTGACATATACTGTACCTGCCAAGCGTGTACAGCCTTCTTGATCATTGAGGGAGTAAGTTGCTTTGCATGGCCCAAAGACACAGAGGTAAGGTCAAAAACAGCTGTGACTCCATACACTGAGACACTCTCGTCTTGCTCAATGGCCAAGTCTAGGGTCATTTTGCCAACCTGAATATCCACAAATTCTGTTTACTATTAGACCAGATATTGGTACATGTAAATAAAAAATGTTTGGCCAAACAATTAGTAAATGCTTGGTAAATACGAAAGATCATATTGTTTCAATTTCATAAATATTTATTGTCCGAAAATATTACATAATGTACAGGCTATAGTCAGACTATAGTATATTGTTCGTACTCTCCATTGTTCATTATTGATCTTCAGTCTTGTATACTTAAAATAACATTTAATATCACACATTTGGCTTATATAAACATAATTAGAGCTTACCGAGTTCAACAATAAATAAAAATCATGAATTTTGGGGTCAATAACAATCATATAAAAAAACTAGAGTAACAATTAAAATTTCAACAATAAATGAGTTCCAACAATAACAAATAATGCAGCTATAACAATTAGAATTTATAAAAGATTTGATGATGGCAGAAATAAAACATTTATAAGACATCAACATTAATTCTAGGCCTAAAAGGTTATAACAATAAAACAAACAAAAAAAAGAATGTGAAATATATAAAGAGGTTATACAAATAGAACTCAGATCATACTAAATTAATTGGAGCTAAGTTTTCGAATAATTTGAGTTCAGAAAATCTGAAAAAATCTGAAATTTGTCAGCTGACCCATAAAAACTCTGGAGTCATAGAAAAATAGATAAATTAAAAAATCACTCAGTTAAATTAAAAATAAACGTATATTTAACATAATTTTATATCAGCCAACATTTATTTTATGTTAAGCGGTTAAGGTAGAAAACAGTGTTCACATTCTTTGTCTATATTGTTTTATAATTTTTGCAATTATAAGTACAGTTACCTGCATTCGTCAAACAAAGTAACTGACCAAAAATGTGTACATACAGAAGGCCTACTATATACAACGGCGATGGGTAATAATTGGCCAGTCATCAATTATGATTTTTGATGATGGTTTTATGATATAATCATAATAGATGAGTCCTCCCATTACTTTTACCCACAAGACACCACTGCTCTACAGTATATCTTGAATGGGCAGCTTTGTGCTCAATTTATCATCTGAATAGATTGTAGGTGAGGTTGACATCAATATTACTTTAACAGAAATTGTTACTAAAAGTTTAGTCAGGGCCTTTTTCGTAGTATTAAAAGTAGTAACCAAGAGCCAACACACCCAACACTGGTAAACAATACAAAAATCAGAAGTTTCAGCCCATACTGTAGAGCTACCATAGATTTTAAGTACATCACAGCAACCTTTCAACCATAGACTCTGTAAAACTATAAAGGTTTAATTCACACAATCCAGTTTTGAAATGAATTCTGTTGTTCATCTAACCTTGAAGACGTCATCCTGCTTGTGACGTTTGGGGTCGTGGGCTGCCACCCTGATGATAATCACCAGACGTCCAGTTGGATCCTTCCTCAGCAACGGCAGGAAAACTCTAGAAGCATTTTAAACTAAATAAATATCTACAAGTCATTTTATTTCTAAGAAATAAACTACAGGAGCAGTATTTTACTGATTACGTTTATTCCTTTGATAAATAAATATACATTTCTTATTTATGAAAAGTAGTGATCTTGCCACATTATTCCGAATAAACCTGACTTAACTGTTTTACTACTATCAATTAATAGAAAAGAAAAGGAAGACTAGACTTTATCTTTTAATGAGGGGAAACTATTTTTTTTTGCATACAAGGTATTACGTCTTCTTAACTAACACAAGACTGGACTGAGGTATTTTTGAGATTTTTACCTACAGTATATTTGTCCCTTCATCACAGAAAAATTGCTTAAAAAAGTAAAATGAGTTAATTTACCCCAGACTCAACAGTTCTTGTAGAGGAGGAAGAGTGGGATCTCTCTGAGTAAACCACTCTGGCGAGCGCCCTCTGAGTTGGTAGTAGGATGTCATTTTCCTTTTTGTTTTTTCAATATCAAACTTGCATCCTCTTAAAAACCGCACAATTGTAACTCCATCTTGAAATTAACATAGGCCTAGCTTTTAAATATAATACAGAGATGAAACACTGACGAAACCCACTAAATTTTAAGGTCATTATAATTGGAATTGTGTTCGATAATAGATTTACTGACACAAATCCATTCATTCATTTGCAACAATCATTTATTTATAACCCAACAAATAAAAGTTACTGGTTTCAGTATTGAACCATTGCAAAATTCCATCAAGAAATCACAAAAAAGAACTATTTTTTTTGTTTTTGTTAAGTTTTTTGCTGAAAAATTGCTCAGCATAGAACTTGGTGACCTTCAGATAATGAAGTGGATTTTAGCACACTAGAAAATTCCTTTTTCACGGTATAGAAAGCTACTGACTACTGATTTAAAGCAATAAACATTTAAACATTCACAACAGAAACAAACATCATGTAATAAGTAGCTGGTTAAAAGGGTAATACTGAGGACAATAATTATTAGAGTTCATACTGTCAGAGCATTATGTCTAATCAAGTAGCATGAAATATATAGATATCATCCCTAAGTCTCACCACTACCATTGTCTTAAATATTTTCACAAATAATCTGATTTAATCTTCTTAGACTATGTGAATAGTTGTGAAAGTGTAATATTTATTCTAAACCTCAAGATTCATAAGCCAAAAATTAATTAGGTTAGGCCTAATAATAATAACAACACAATTATAGTAATTAGCTTTCTTTACAATTAGAATACTAAAGCTGTTGTTTTTAGTACATAATGTATTTTATGATTGAGCACCAAAATACAATATTTACTCTCTTTTATTTAGCAAAATTTTCAAATTTGAGATCATGATGAATACGAGAAGTTACCCAAAAGTAGCCAGAATAGCATTGCCATTGATGGAGCTTTTGTAGTATGAATTTCTGCCCCTAGCGCATGACTTTAATTATTGTGAGATGGTTATAATAACCTGTTTTTGCATGGAGCTGAGGCTGAGTTATCAACCAATCTCTTATTTTGTCTATATTTTCATCCCTACTAGAACAGTCCTCTTTTAAAACTTCTGCAGCATATTTCAATGTCTCTTCATCCAAGGAAGTGTGATATGAATTCATGCCAACAAGTCTAAAACATGTAGAATAAGAAACCTATTTATATTAGCAAACCTGCAAAAAAAGTAAATTTGCTATTTGAAACCAAATATAACATACGAAACGATGATACAGATATGATTCATAAATGAAATGGAAAAGAGTTTTTAATCAAAACAGCATATATATAGCCTCCAAATAATAATTTCTTCCGGGACAAAACAATATGTAAAATCGGAATTTAAAATAAACAAATCATGGAGGACTAAATTTTTCAACTAGGGATGGGGGACACAATGGGCCTACATCACTGTAGAAAAATACAAAATTCTTACATATTTATGAAATAATATGGTAAAACAACATAACAACTGAAGTTTGATACCAAGTTTGTAAACAAGATTTTTGACAAGCATCCATGATTTGGGTTACTAATTTGATCAGGGTCAAGCATTATATTCTCAGCTGAGAAATAAAATGTAAACTACTATGTATTTCTGATTGGATTGAATTTTAAAGGCCCAATCAAATCATACAATATGAAATAATTTGGGCTATAGCATATGAATTTTTAGGCTAGTTTAAATTATTTAGTTTGTTTTTGTTGTAATTTCTTTTGTTTGTAACTTCATTCTACATAATATTTTAATGGTAATTTTTGTACAGTAACCAATGACTTAATGAATTGCATTAACTTCTATAAAAAATCTGCACTCTATAACAGTTCTATAATACAACTTGAAAAAGAAAAGTCATGATTTTTAAAAGTCATTATTATGAGAAAAGTCTTATAATAATGAAAAATAAAAGTATTTTAATAATCCTAAAGACTTTTCTTCCTATTTTTACAATGGTGTAGCATATGTTTGTACGTTTCCTTATCTCCCATATATATACTGTAGATATAAATATTACAAAATTTGTTGACTATAAAAACAAATTATTGGAGGTAGGACAGATAACTCTTATCAATGATACTTTGGCTTAATACCACTCTAAAATAAATATAATTTTCTTTCCATTTTCTAGCAGAGGTGTAATTTTTGCAATTTTTCCACAAAATATATGCGTAAAAATTTACCTTTAAAAAGTTATAGGTTTAGTTTATTAAATTAACAATATAATGCAGTTCCACCTAGACACTAGCCACTAGATTATTGACACTTGACAGACGATACACACTTTATTTTAACACACTATTTATTTACTGTAAAATCTTTTTTTCGAAACCTGATCAGCTGAGATCCATCAGTTGGTGTGTTGGCTTGGACAGCTTATGGGATTTTGTAAATTTCCTTCCTTAGCCTATAATAGTCCATAATACATTTTCTCTTTACTTGACTAAGTAAAGTAAACAATAATATTGTGTATAAAGTAATAAGTCTTAATACTTAATATTTATAACTATAAAGGCAACATACCTAGGTAGGTATTTTAAGCCAAGTATAAATGAGAAATGAGTGTATGATGGCTGTAGCGCGATCTTGTAGTCTTGTTACTGACTGAGGATGACGTGTTCCATAGACAGAACTGTTACTAGTTAATAGCCCAACAGTCAATGGCATATCTAAGGGACCTATAGTTTAACGTGCAGTTCGAACCAAATATAAACCATTTTAAGCCAAATATGAATGAGAAATGAGTGTATGATTTCTGTAGCGCATTCTTATAGTCTTTTTACTGACTAAGGGTGGTATGTTCCTCAGACAGAACTGTTAATAGTTAAAAGCCCAATAGTCAATATCTGAGGGAGATATAGTTTAACGTGCAGTTCGAACTTCTGTATTTGGTTTCCACAGTTGTGTCATATAGAAAATTTTTCACGAAAATCATTAAATCCATTACATTCATCACGCATTCCCTACACTCAAAATTCAAATTTGTATTTGACTATTCGGGAGGGTATAGCCATAGATGAAAGGATAGTAAAGTAAGTAAACTTATAATCCCTTCCTCTCTGGTACAGATTAATAAACCCACCCAAATACAGTGTCTTATGAGTATGAAAGGAACTTTATTTATGGAAAGTGAACGTTGAGGTTTATGAAGGTGAAGATGATTTTTATCAGAAATGAAATCAGAATTACCAAGAATGCAACTTTCTAAAGATATTGCGTCACGTCTAACCTACTTAACAAATCATACCGAAAGGAGAAACATATCGACGGGAAATTATAAAAAAGAAATTAGTCATTATAATACCCTCTTACAGATCATGAAATGATGCCATTTCGAGATCACCACTATTATTAAAGTAATTACATAAAAGTAAATTATTAAGTTTCTGATGATTAAGTTGTGACCGTGAGAAGATGGGAATTTTAGTGCCACTGCATACTTAGCTTGCAGCAGCAGCCCTGAAATGTCAAGTTTTGCTGTTATCGTTTTATTGTTATTGTCAAAAATGTTAACCTTACCTTGTTGAGTTGGTGATCGTGTGCCGTGTAGAATGCGGTTGATTTCAACATCAACTTTCACTTTCAAACTGATACAGTGAGGATTTGCTAGTGCAGATTTCGTCTTTCTTTTATCCCCATTAAGTGTTAAGGAAGAGGGTACTTCATTCTGTAGAATAGGCTGTTAGGTTTTAGGATATAAATTTGATAAAATGCCTTGGGCTGAAGTTGGTGCTTTGAAAACATTATTAGATAAATTTTCTAAGAATGTGTTAAAAGATATTCAATATGGTACTGCTGGTTTCAGAACAAAGTGAGTCACTATCATGGCTAATTAGTTTGAAATTTAATGTCACTTTTTAACTTAAATCTTTATTTTATTTAGCTTTAGGCTTTATCAATGTAAATATTTTCATTCCAGTTACTTCAAAAATCAATTATTAATGTGTTCTTTATACTGGGGCTAGTAACACAGCATCCAAAAAATAATCATTCATAGACCATTCTTGGGAAAAACATTTGTTATCATCTTTCAAATGAAACAACACACAAGAGTACATATGAATAAGCTAATGTCAACAACATTTCAAAGTAATACTGTAAATACGCTATACTGTAAATTTTAAATTTCCTTGTACCTTCAATTCTTGCTTCTTTAGGCTACAAGTAGGTTTTATAGATGTGTAACTATATTATACAGTGTGGAACAGAATTGGTGTCGGATACTTTGGGATATTGTCCCTGAGGTCAAAAAAAAAACAAAAATGTCCTGTGAACGTATGTCCTATATCTTTTTGTTTTAAGTTCCTTTTGCGTATATCCCAGTGACTTTTTAGTTATTGAGCTTGGAATCATTGTAATGGAATGTACTCATTGAAATAGTACAAAGTAGAAATTTGATACTACTACTACTAACTATAGGTCCTATTTGTACTCATACACATACCAAGTTAGAAGCTGGTACCTCAAGTGGTTCCAAGGTTACAGCAAGTTATGTAAAAACACATACAGGCCGACAGACAGAAAACTTGAGATGGGACATAAGTTCACGGGATAATTTTTGTTTGTTTTGACCTCAGGAACAGGAATATAAACATCACATTTTATAATTAAAATAGACATATTTTTTAACTAAGCTAATCTTGAATTTATAGGGCTGACGACTTGAAGCATGTGATGTTCAGGATGGGCCTATTATCAGTGCTTAGATCTCGTGTCAAGTCAGCAGCCATTGGAATAATGATTACAGCCTCCCATAATCCAGAGCCCGACAATGGAGTAAAACTCGTGGACCCTCATGGTGAAATGCTGCAAAGGGAATGGGAGGCAGTTGCAACAGAACTTGCCAATGTAAATGATAATGAAGTTGAAAATAACATCAAAAAGATTATAGACAAATTTAATATTGATATGGAGTCAAGTGCTTCTGTGTTCATTGGTAGGGATACAAGGTATCTAATTTCTTGATAAAAAGTATATTTTATAAATCATTAAATTTCTCACATTAAGTAAGTTCAAGTAGGCTATGTTTATTATACTCTTGGCCTCCTAATTTTACCTTACATACTATTTTAAAGCACCCATAAAATAATCCAAATTAACAATCTTTGATCACTAAATGGGTCAGAAACACAAAGACGAATAACTCCAATAAAATTTCCAAATAATCTGATCAGATACTTAGTTCACTTTAGGTGTTTTTAAAATTAAAAAAAATTCCCTGTCATTAAAAGTATTTTTTATTTATTTTCAAAAAAAGTAGTCTGAGAGACTACGCCTTTGTAACAACGCTTGGCTCAGGGAGCCTTTGTGTTCTAGGGTTAACTACTAATGTTTTGTATTTTTTTGAGTACCTATACATATTTAATCGTAAGTGTTTACATTCTATGATTTTGAATAGATATTATCCCCCAAATTCTGTTTAGGCTAAATATGTTTTAAAATAATAATGCAATGTTTTCCAATAAATGTTATATTAATTACCAAACACAATTTGCAGACCAAGCAGTAAGGAGTTATCTGAGGCTGTTGTTGAAGGGGTAGAGGGGCTAGGAGGGACAGTTACGGACTACGGGGTTGTAACCACCCCTATGCTGCACTACCTTGTCACCTGTCACAATACTGGAGGCTCGTATGGCCGACCGACACATGAAGGATACTTTGACAAACTTGCTGTAGCATTTAAGTCTCTTAGAGCGGAGGTAATTCTATTAAAAATAATATTCTTTTTTTTATTAAAGACATGCAATTTTGTCATAATGAGTGTAATGTCAATGAAAGAGCAAACTTTGATTTTAGATATCTCAAGTTAGATGCACTGTAAGTAAGGACTTAAATAATATTTTTGTAAACCATAATAAGTAATATCATGCATGTCATATTTTCCTTTTTTATTTTATTAAATATTATTGAACATTTTCTAGATATTTTTTAAATTGATGTACATGCACAGTGATTGATGTATTCAACTCCTGATTAAAATCTATTTTACCTGGGGTTGATCCAGCCCCTTCAAGTAGTGGAGGAAGCTATGACTTCAGTGACACATACTGGTTTTAGAAGCCAATACTTATGTGATAGAGAGCATCAAACAGCATGTACACCAGTGATGATACTGACTACAAACCATTAATTGTATTAGAACATTGAAAAAAGTCATGGGTAGGCCAAGTTCCTTTATTGGAATGTGAGGCCATATGTACATTAAGCATGTAATTTCTAAATTATGATTCCTAACAATTTTTAGTCACACAATCCCTTTTCTATCAGGGTTGTAGAAAAGACAAGTACAAGCCAGAGCTGGAGTTTGATGGAGCCAATGGTGTTGGAGCCCTTAAGATGGCGGAGTTGTTGAAATATTTGAGTGATTGTCTTTATGCTAACATACACAACAGTGATACTACGACCAGAGGAAAACTAAATTTTCAGGTAAGTCTTCATATTTTTTTCAATCCTGAGAACTTTTGAAATGTTTTGCAATTAATAATGTCATGCCATGAATAGGCAGGTTCTGATTCGTGTCTTTAGGAATTGCATAAATAAAAGTCTGATCAAATAAAAGCAAGTAAGTTAAATATTTATTGATCAGTCATTATACCTATCTGCGTATGTCAACAGCTAAAAGTTTTCTAACGTTCAAATGAATGTTTATTTAAATTTTGAAACTGTATATTTTATTTAAATTAAATTTGAGCTAAATTAAAATAATACAATACAATTAATTAAAAAAGTTATTTCATTAAGCTATTATTATGATTTATAAACTAAAACTAATTCATAAAATAAACTCATGGGTTATCTCTTGTGGCTTATCACCACATTTGCCCAACTAGAAGGGAAAATCGAATCTGAAGGGTTGATTTTTAAAGTATAATTCAATTTGTAATGTACAGAGGTGAGGTGCAGTGCAGCTGTAGTTCCAAGGTGAGATACCAGATCCACAGATCTGGTATCTCACCAAATATAGGGTATAAATATATATATAGCTCAAATATATGGTAGCCACAGCTAGATAGTGGTTTCTGTCTCGTACCATTCTGACTTCTGTGTGACCAATTTGACTCAGATTGTAACCTACTATAATTTGATTGAATAGTATTGTAAACCACTACTATCAGTTTAAAATCAGTGCAACTATCCTGAAACTAATTAATTGTTTTCATTGAATTATACTGAATTATTCATACAACAACATACAATACTTTTCATTCAACCTACAAACAACAAGTAAGATGATTTAGGAAAACTTTTTTATAGATAGAAGCAAAATCATAATTTTATTTTTGCAAGCTTTATGTAAAAATGTTAGTTATTTTTATTGCAAATTAAATTTAAATATATTTAAATTGTTAAATAGTATAAAATTTTAAAAAATTTATTTTATTTAATAAAATAAAAGTTTCTTCATTATGTTTTTTTATGTTTTATAAACTCATTAAAATAGTTCTTCTTTTATGCACACTTTGAAAAGAAAGGAAAATCTGAAGGGTTGTTTTAATCTTTCATTAAACAGATAAGGACAATCACTTTTATTAAAGGGTGATAAAAATATATGGCATTCTACATTATAACAAATTTTCCTTACTTCAGTTTGACCAATTGTACCATAGTATGTAAACCAACTATAATTTTATTGAATAGTATTGATAAATACTACACACGTGACTAATAGGCTTATCAGATTAAAATCAGTGCAACTATCCTGAAAAACTAAAATTAACTGTTTCATTTGATTATTGAAATTATTTAAGGCAGAATCGAGGTAAATACACATACTGACATACTGGTTCTCCTCATACAAACAAACAAACGTAGATTGGATTGATTATAGAAAACTTATTATAGATAGAAAGCAAAATCATTTGGGTTTTCCAAGCTTTCCTAAAGGAGTAGCTAAAATGTTGGATGTTATTGGTTGCAATATTAGGCCTATTTTATAAAAAAATTACAAGAGATAGATAATTTTAAAATGTGCTTTTGCATTAATAAATATTACAATAGTGTGGAGCAGATCATGTGAAGACCTGCCAGGCTCCCCCAGCAGGGGTGCCACTGCGGCCGTTTGCCAGGTGTGCCTCCGTGGACGGGGATGCAGATAGGCTGGTGTATTACTTCATAGATGACAACAGTGCTTTCCACCTTCTGGACGGTGACAGAATCGCGACCCTCAGTAAGTGAACCACGCTCTTTATGCAGTTGCCTCTCTTCATTTTCAGTATGAGACATGGGAATTTTGGGTTTTAAAGCATGAGACAAGAAAATAAAAAATTTTAAACGTCTAAGGTTAACAATTAACTATAAACGGTTTTTTGCATGTGTCATTAAGAAAGTTTGAAATCATAGTTTTTTGGTTTCTTTAGTTGCAGGTTACCTGAAAGAACTGGTAGAAGAGACGGGACTGGATCTACAGATTGGGTTAGTCCAAACAGCCTATGCTAATGGAAGTTCCACAGACTACATCACTAATAAACTGGTAATTGACAAGATAAATATTTGTACTTAGGGTTAGAAATAAAAAGGTTCGCAGAAAACCTGGTGAATTAAAAAATATGATAAGAACTATGCAAGTAAGTGAAACACAAGAAAACAACAAGAAATATAACACTAGCTACTTTTAGCATACACACATGTGTTTTAAGTACTTGTCTCACAGGTTACTTATGCACAAGGTTAGTGGCTTAGCTACGGAATGTTGAATTAGGTGGGGTTAGAACCCCCAAGGCACTAGTTAGGCTGAATAAGCTTCCTAACAGTTGGCAGTGAAAATATTGACAAACATTTTTAAATACCGTACTCTTTATCATTAAAGAAAATCATATCACAGACTTCGCACAATTAGAGCAAGAGAACGTAACAAGCAGGATATACTGTAGCCTTTAATGATTTCTAGAGTCCTCACACTACTGGATAAATTTTCTATAAAATTAAGCTTAGTGCTCCAAACGACACTGACAGCATAGTGGGCGGTTTGACCTTGTATGGTTTATTATGGATGCAGTTTAATTTTGCCTTCCGTTCCAGAAAGTACCAGTAGTCTGTGTACCCACAGGGGTGAAACATCTTCATCACAAGGCGCTTGAATTTGATATTGGAGTCTATTTTGAAGCCAATGGTCATGGCACTGTGGTCTATAGTGAGAATGCAAAACGAAAAATTAAAAAGGCCACTAAAGATCCTGGGTAAGCAATCAACAATCTTGATTCTTGATTGCAATCAAGCAATCAAGTTGATTTAAAATTTATTTATATTGTAGATTGGTTAATACTGATTTGTAAATAGGTTACACCTATGCATTATATTTAGTGGTTATAAAGGATTATTTGATTAAAAACAAGGGACATTCTGAAACTGAAGAATTATTCAGTTTTATTATTATTTTGTTATTATTTATTATTATTTTGTTGTAATAGGTGTGTCCAATAAGTTAATTATCATGGAGAATATATGCACTACCTATTTAATGCTTATGAATCTATTCGATTTATGTGATCAGATTGTTTACTTTGACAAATCACATGGGATAGCTTATAGTTATTTAGTACTAAATCCTGTTGCATTTATTATGGTACTGGTGTTATAATTTAGGAGAACAAAACAAAATATACATGTGAAATCTGTGCTTTTTAAAAACCTTTATGTGCTCCTTGGTTACTGCTCAGAGTTAAGAGTTGAGTTTGTCCAGTCAAAGATTGATGGATCAAAACCAGTTGTCAACTCTTGTCAATACATGTGCGGTCAGCTCTGGCTACCCCATATGACCAATGCCACTTGCTGTCGTTAATTTACGACACAGGCTCAAAGCACATGGTGATAGGCAGTTTGGATTTTTTAATAAAACTATTCCTAATAATCTTTCTTATATTTACAAACCTTTTCCTCTCTTTGGCCATGATCACAACACAGAGTTGGCTTTGTAGGCTAGGGGATGCAAAGGTGGCGGCCGCAGAGAGACTGGCCTACGTGGTGGACATGACCAACGAGACCGTGGGAGATGCGCTGTCAGATCTGTTGTTGGTGGAGACTGTGCTCCACTCCCGAGGCTGGGATGTTCAGGACTGGCTACACACGTACACCGACCTACCCAACAAGTTAATGAAGGTCAATGTTAAGGTTTGTATACAAATGTTGTCAGTGGGTGTCATAGCAAACTGGATGCTCAGTGAAACCAACACAATGGACCCAGTTACTGTTTGTAATTTGACCATTAATAAATCCCCCATCTAACAACAGACCGATATAGACAATATTGGCTCAATATCCCCAGTCTTACGTAAATCTTAAACCATATTAGAGTCAGTTGCCTTTACCTCCAAGCTGAGGTAAACTAGATATTCCATCACCATCCTATAAAATATCTGATTTTTAAACTTCCTCCCAAAATACCTAATACAAACCAACCCCCCACTAATCAATAATGAGATCTACATCTGCTTAAGAGATTACTGACTTCTGAAGAGGCCTTGTACTCAGAAGAGGTATACATAAAGACTCAAATCTATTACCTTGTAAAACATATTATTAAAATATGTAATTTTCTATGGAGAATTAGTGGTTTTTGTTTGAGTAGGGTTTACTATTGAGTCTACCATCTTCCTTAAATTGTGATCATTGCGATCTGTTAAGCAGGTCCAGTCTTCTGGTTGTGCTGATGAGCTTCTTCCATTCTCTTCTCCTAGTTTCTTCTCCAAGTGGAATTATTCTTATGTAATATCCGGCTATTTCAAGGTCCTTTTAACAATTTTTTGGAATTTTGTTCTAAAGCCAGGTTCTTGTCTCTCTTCCTCCATCAATCCTTAAAACATGCCCAAACCACTATAGTTTTGCCATTCTGATCCTTTCTAGTAGGCCTACTGTTTGATCTCATTCAAAGTGTAGTCTAATATCTACAATTACAATATTTTGTCTCCTTTTTGATTCATAAAAATTCCTTCTTTAATGAAACTCTTTAAATCAGCAGACTGGGTATCCTAGTTAAAAAGTTGGCATGCTCTAAAGAAAAGGACAAAAAGTGTGGGAGATCGTGGTCCTACCATAAATTAATGACATTATGAACTTTTACCATCCACTAATTGATATTATTACGAAGCTGAGACAAGAAATATTTGACAGGACCGCACAGTGATTACGACGACAGACGCAGAGAGGAAATGTGTCAGCCCTGCTGGGCTACAGGATGAGATAGATGTACTGGTCGCTCAGTATCCCAAGGGACGCTCTTTTGTCAGGTAAGAATCAAGAACACTTCTACGAACTCTATTCACTGGTATTAAGACCAAGATATTCAACAGAAATTATGTTATTTATAAGAGCAGATCAGAACTTACTAATGGTTTAAGTCAGGAGTGTTACAAAATACAATTTTACATTTTTTACAAAGTTTCTCAATAAAATTGAAGCAATAATGTTTTGTATTTTTAGTGTGTAAACTAAGGGACAATGAACTGGTATTTTGACAGTATCTGGTTCTAAATCGTGTGTATATCTTAATATTTCGCTTAAACTAAAAATATGTCTGTATTGCCTATCTAATGTAGGTTATTTTGATATTAAGAGAGTAAAATACGTTTTATAGTGTTTGGGGAGTGACAAAAATATTTGTGTGCCTTTTAGCGAATTTCCCATAGGGAAGAAGCTATTACCGTAGGTCTCATGGTAAGACTTAAGCCTGGGACCATGTTATTTTTCGTCTTTAGGTGCCCAGAGACCAAAAACAATAGTCGTTAAAATTTTTATATATACTTTTTATTTAGCTTCATGTGGTTGGGATCCATACGTTTATGCTGAAAAAAACATAATTTATGTGTTCCTCACAGCAGCAAATTTGCATACTCTTTCCCATGTTAATCTTATGGAGATTAACTACCATCGCTATGAAAAATTTGTTATTTTAAGTATTCTGTTTGCCCTTTGAACTTCCTCTTACGATTTTGAAAAATCCCTCCATCAAAATTTGGGCAAGTGCTCAAGTTGCTGCCTTGCTAACTCAAGCCCTAAATACACAGAAAATAACATATTTATATGATATAATCACTAACCTATTTAACTACAAGAATTAACATAACTTATTTAATTTATTTAGTGTAACTTATTTAAGATACTGAATAGAGAGTGTATCAGAATATAAATTCAAACAAAATCATATTTAAATATATTCCTATATGAGTTAAAATAAAAGAAACTGTAACAGAATTGTCTTATTAGCAATTTGAGGAACTAACTGGCCCCATCAATGGGCTAGCCAGCCAGCCAAAGAGCCTAATGTGGCCACCATTGACTAGCCTATTTGACAAACCCCGCTACGGTACCACCACAGGACCTGGGCCCCGGATTCATGGTCATGGTTGTTGTTGCAGGCCTTCCGGGACAGAGGATGTAGTGAGAGTGTTTGCAGAGGCTGATACACTTGAGCATACCGACGCACTGGCTCACGCCGTGGTGGAGGCGGTGAAGAGACTTGCCGGGGGACTGTAGGACATAATCAACAAACGATTAAGCTTAGTTTGGAAAAATTGTACTTAACGCTGGAGCCTCTTGAGATTGAAATAATGAAGTCCATAAAACATAACTCATCTGTTGTAGACACCCATAATGTTTCGGAGGTTGACAAAGGAGGAAAGAAGCTCACAGGAGCTGTGTTTCTGTGAGCTAATCAGACTTACTTAGTTCTCCCTTATATTTGAAAATTAACTACATTTATATCATTATTTCAACGTTAGAAATATGTAAATAATGTCACAGAAAATCACTGCTTTTATGCCTATGCCACCACAATATCAAATTATCTTATTTTTTGGTACTGTGTAATATTTAATTCAATTTTTTAAAATCATACTGCTAAATAAAGCTTGTAGGAATTTAAAATTTTTCCTTGTCATATATCACTCTGCAGGAGTGCTTCTTGAGCTTTGTAATTAATAATTTCTTAGCGTTTAGCTATAAAAATTCTGGAGCTCGTTGTTGTGTTTTTTCTAGGTAAACAGTTAATTTTAAATTAACAGAACACTTTATCACAGGACTTTTTTTTGCAAAAATGACAGCAGGTGCGCATTCTCTATTCGTGTTCCATTTGAGAGTGTGTTCCAGACTGTAGTGCTATTTAGATTTTAAAATAAATTACTTGTGATATTTTAGGGGTTTTTTCAGTAAAAACTTATTTGTCTCTTCGTCTACAAATTATGGTGGAATCTCCTGTGCAATGTGATATACTCGTACATATCAGCCTAGTGGAGTTTTTTGATCAGAGAGATCATGAATAACCAATGTGCTTCCAGTGTTGCCTTGCTATTAGGTCTTTTGACTTGTATGTGTCGTTCAGTCAAGTATATTTATTATCTTTAAAATACCAGGTGTTTCAAAATGGACCGAGGGGTTTTAACATGTTATAATATTCATTACATCTAACTTACAGCCACAAGTAATGTACTAAATGAAAGAGAAACTCAAACACTTTTACATAATAGCCTACAATTGCTTCACAAAAAAAAGGGTTTTAAACTATCTGCCGGGATATTGCACAAAAACATTTAATTTAAGGGAGTCTCGTTTTAATTTCGTTTTACCATCATATGGGGATTCTGAACATTCTGAGCCCCAAATCTGAACATTATGGGTGTTAACATGATCACCAAGCTGAAAGGTCGATTCATCACTGAAGACAATATGATCCAGAAAATCTTCTTTGCCATACATTAACATGTAGCTTGTAAAACATGGTCTGTAGACTACGGGTGAACAAACAACGCACTTGCTCAATGCTCTCTTCACTAACTCTTGCTCTCACCTTTACAACGGCAGCTGGTGTTTTAAAACTTATGGTATCATCTATGAATGTTGTTATCACCTAGAATGAACCAAAATTTATCTGCACGTTGCATGGGAAGTACAGATTCCGTCCTTGCAAAATGTAAAACACAAAACGATTTCTGTTCACTGGCCGCCTTCTTTGCTACTAGCGCTTTCTAGTGAATTGAGATGGAAAAATTTAGCGCACATTCATACTCATGCCAGTAAACCAAATTGTTTGAGTTTCTATTTTATTTGATATATCACTTGTGGGTGTAAGTTTAATGTAATAAATATTATTACACTAAAACCACGCTAGTCCCAATTAGTTTAAACTTTTCCTTAAAAATTGTAATGTTAGGCCAACTTGTTGACTGCAATGCGATAACAAATATGCTTGTCAAAATGATGATGCAGTTTACAAATTGTTGCTACTACAAAGTTAGTTATATGGACGAATAAAAAGTAATATAATGATATATTTTTACTTCAAAACATTGTTTATTGCTTAATATTTATTCACCTGACCAATCGCCAATCAGTATATTGATTAATAATTCCTATATATTATAATGTTTGTCTTTACTTATAGTGGCACATTTTGTCAATAGGGCCTAAAGTAGTACTTTTCATGTAAGTTTAAGATTGCTTTAGTAGCTCACATATCGAAAAGGCCTGTGTGATGGTTTATATATTTTATCATACTGCTCAATTTATTGACAATTTAATGTATGTAAAAAATGATCAACTGGTTATTTCGCTGTTACTTTTAGGAAAACTTACCCTGCAATGCATTTGTTGAAAACTACCATTTTATAGTATAGTAAGGTCCGGTTTATCGGGATTAAAGTGCAGGGTCCCGGTCGGGATAGCCAAAAATCCGGATGATCTGAAACTGTACTGAAAATATGTCATTATATACATCTACGCCGCCAACGATCGTGAGTAGCGCCTGCAATATTAGTACTGCAGACTGCATATAACCTCATTATATTAACAAGAGTTTTTAAACGTGTTAAAAATTTGTTTTTAATTTTATTTAAATTTGAGAAGATATTATTATTAGTTTTAGGTAGGAAATAATACGCTCTTCTGCAGTTAAGACAACCTTCTTCCTTTTACAACCTCTCATGACCACTGAGTCAGTATACACTTTGACCATAAAAATCTGGAACAACCACTGTACATCTTGCCTGAAACGCCTACCCTTCGACAGTTCAGTATGTTAGTTTAGAAAAGACAAATAGTGACCGCTCGCACATGCGCTAAGAACATGTAGCGTTCCGCTTAGAAACACCCCCAATATACAGAGTGTGTTCATAATGATTCACATTCATTGTTAGTAACACCTGCCACGTCCAAAAATTTTTATAATTTTATAAAAATACAATATATATATTTTGTTCAAACCCCGATCTGGATAAACCGGAATTCAGATGATTTGGATCCGGAGAAACTGGAATCCAGATGATTCGGATCCGGAGAAACCAGACTTGACTGCAGTAGGATGAAAATATTTTACCTTTATTGCTTTTATTTTTATACTGCCAACTATTTATGTTACCAAAACTTTTATTTCTTTATTGTTTGTTGAAGACTTGTTTAAAGCAAAACTGTTAAATTTATATTTAATTATTTTTAAATTAATATCTATTTAGTGATTGTTATGATATTAAAGGTTTAAGTCATGGAGACTGTTTAGTAATCATCACTTTGCCTGATGTTTGTTTTATATAGATCCTAAATATTTTGATTCTCTTCACTGAAATGTCTACCTACCTTAGTATTTAAGCCAAGTATGAATGAGAAAATAGTAAGATGATTGTGATGT
>CM041789.1:77556145-77577810 GCA_023375725.1 Nephotettix cincticeps
CACCTGTCACAATACTGGAGGCTCGTATGGCCGACCGACACATGAAGGATACTTTGACAAACTTGCTGTAGCATTTAAGTCTCTTAGAGCGGAGGTAATTCTATTAAAAATAATATTCTTTTTTTTATTAAAGACATGCAATTTTGTCATAATGAGTGTAATGTCAATGAAAGTGCAAATAAAGAGAATTGTCTATTGTCTATAGGTATTTGACTTACCTTAAGCTTACCCTCTTTGATTTTAGATATCTCAAGTTAGATGCACTGTAAGTAAGGACTTAAATAATATTTTTGTAAACCATAATAAGTAAAAACATGCATGTCATATTTTCCTTTTTTATTTTATTAAATATTATTGAAAATTTTCTAGATATTTTTTAAATTGATGTACATGCACAGTGATTGATGCATATGTATTGATGGTAAATTTTTCTATATTGGAAGTGGTCTTTGTTGTCACAAAGCCCAAGAGTATTGAAACATTTGTATAGGCCTATCCTTTATCAACTCCTGATTAAAATTCATTTTAAGTCCCCTGGGGTTGATCCAGCCCCTTCAAGTAGTGGAGGAAACTATGACTTCAGTGACACATACTGGTTTTAGAAGCCAATACTTATGTGATAGAGAGCATCAAACAGCATGTACACCAGTGATGATACTGACTACAAACCATTAATTGTATTAGAACATTGAAAAAAGTCATGGGTAGGCCAAGTTCCTTTATTGGAATGTGAGGCCATATGCACATTTTACACATCTATTTTCCAGCATGTAATTTCTAAATTATGATTCCTAACAATTTTTAGTCACACAATCCCTTTTCTATCAGGGCTGTAGAAAAGACAAGTACAAGCCAGAGCTGGAGTTTGATGGAGCCAATGGTGTTGGAGCCCTTAAGATGGCGGAGTTGTTGAAATATTTGAGTGATTGTCTTTATGCTAACATACACAACAGTGATACTACGACCAGAGGAAAACTAAATTTTCAGGTAAGTCTTTATATTTTTTTTCAATTCTGAGGAATTTTGAAATGTTTTGCAATTAATAATGTCATGCCATGAATAGGCAGGTTCTGATTCATGTCTTTAGGAATTGTATATATAAAAGTCTGATCAAATAAAAGCAAGTAAGTTAAATATTTATTGATCAGTCATTATACCTATCTGCGTATGTCAACAGCTAAAAGTTTTCTAACGTTCAAATGAATGTTTATTTAAATTTTGAAACTGTATATTTTATTTAAATTAAATTTGAGCTAAATTAAAATAATACAATACAATTAATTAATACAATTAATTAAAAAAGTTAATTCATTAAGCTATTATTATGATTTATAAACTAAAATTAATTCATAAAATAAACTCATGGGTTATCTCTTGTGGCTTATCACCACATTTGCCCAACTAGAAGGAAAAATCGAATCTGAAGGGTTGATTTTTAAAGTATAATTCAATGGTAATGTACAGAGGTGAGGTGCAGTGCAGCTGTAGTTCCAAGGTGAGATACCAGATCCACAGATCTGGTATCTCACCAAATATAGGGTATAAATATATATAGCTCAAATATATGGTAGCCACAGCTAGATAGTGGTTTCTGTCTCGTACCATTCTGACTTCTGTGTGACCAATTTGACTCAGATTGTAACCTACTATAATTTGATTGAATAGTATTGATAAATACTACACACGTGACTAATAGGCTTATCAGATTAAAATCAGTGCAACTATCCTGAAAAACTAAAATTAACTGTTTTATTTGATTATTGAAATTATTTAAGGCAGAATCGAGGTAAATACACATACTGACATACTGGTTCTCCTCATACAAACAAACAAACGTAGATTGGATTGATTATAGAAAACTTATTATAGATAGAAAGCAAAATCATTTAGGTTTTCCAAGCTTTCCTAAAGAAGTAGCTAAAATGTTGGATGTTATTGGTTGCAATATTAGGCCTATTTTATAAAAAAATTACAAGAGATAGATAATTTTAAAATGTGCTTTTGCATTAATAAATATTACAATAGTGTGGAGCAGATCATGTGAAGACCTGCCAGGCTCCCCCAGCAGGGGTGCCACTGCGGCCGTTTGCCAGGTGTGCCTCCGTGGACGGGGATGCAGATAGGCTGGTGTATTACTTCATAGATGACAACAGTGCTTTCCACCTTCTGGACGGTGACAGAATCGCGACCCTCAGTAAGTGAACCACGCTCTTTATGCAGTTGCCTCTCTTCATTTTCAGTATGAGACATGGAAATTTTGGGTTTTAAAGCATGAGACAAGAAAATGAAAAATGTTAAACGTCTAAGGTTAACAATTAACTAAAACGGTTTTTTGTATGTGTCATTAAGAAAGTTTGAAATCATAGTCTATAGTTTTTTGGTTTCTTTAGTTGCAGGTTACCTGAAAGAACTAGTAGAAGAGACGGGACTGGATCTACAGATTGGGTTAGTCCAAACAGCCTATGCTAATGGAAGTTCCACAGACTACATCACTAATAAACTGGTAATTGACAAGACAAATATTTGTACTTAGGGTTAGAAATAAAAAGTTGTGCATGGACTGTGTAATCTGGGTCAATGATAGCTTTCTCATCTTCAAATAATCTGATTGATCGCAGTAAACTGGACCAGGTTTAAATAATGTGGTTCACAGAAAACCTGGTGAATTAAAAAATATGATAGGAACTCAAGTAAGTGAATCACAAGAAATACAACACTAGCTACTTTTAGCATACACACATGTGTTTTAAGTACTTGTCTCACAGGTTACTTATGCACAAGGTTAGTGGCTTAGCTACGGAATGTTGAATTAGGTGGGGTTAGAACCCCCAAGGCACTAGTTAGGCTGAATAAGCTTCCTAACAGTTGGCAGTGAAAATATTGACAAACATTTTTAAATACCGTACTCTTTATCATTAAAGAAAATCATATCACAGACTTCGCACAATTAGAGCAAGAGAACGCAACAAGCAGGACATACTGTAGCCATTAATGATTTCTAGAGTACTAGATACATTTTCTATAAAATGAAGCTTAGTGCTCCATACGACACTGACGGCATAGAGGGTGGTTTGACCTTGTATGGTTTATTATGGATGCAGTTTAATTTTGCCTTCCGTTCCAGAAAGTACCAGTAGTCTGTGTACCCACAGGGGTAAAACATCTTCATCACAAGGCGCTTGAATTTGATATTGGAGTCTATTTTGAAGCCAATGGTCATGGCACTGTGGTCTATAGTGAGAATGCAAAACGAAAAATTAAAAAGGCCACTAAAGATCCTGGGTAAGCAATCAACAGTTGATTTGAAAATTATTTATATTGTAGATTGGTTAATACTGATTTGTAAATAGGTTACACCTATGCATTATATTTAGTGGTTATAAAGATTATTTTATTGAAATCAAGGGACATTCTGAAACTGAAGAGTTATTCAGTTTTATTATTATTTTGTTAATATTAATTATTATTTTGTTATTATTTATTATTATCATGTTGTAATAGGTGTGTCCAATAAGTTAATTATCATGGAGAATATATGCATTACCTATTTAATGCTTATGAATCTATTCGATTTATGTGAACAGATTGTTTTTATTTTTATTTTGTGTATTTCTACGCCAGTGGCATTTTTAACGTTTTGATGGGGAACGGTCCAAACCCCATTTATGTTTACTTTGACAAATCACATGGGATAGCTTATAGTTATTTAGTGTTAAATCCTATTGCATTTATTATAGTACTGATATTATCATTTAGGAGAACAAAACGATCAAAGCGATCTCAAAACTGTTGTTTACGATTTGTATATGGTCTGAGACGTGACGAGCATATCACGCCATACTTTCTTGAGGCTAATATCTTAAAACTAAATGATCAAAGAGCAATCAAAATTCTGACATTAACTTTTTCAGTATTAAAGACTGGCTTATCAAAATACTTTGCACCGAATTTTAATTTTGTGTCTCAAAATAGTTCACGTATTTTGCGTTCTGCCTCATCTATGTTGCGTATGCCTCATCATGTGATCACGGCTTATGGCAGAGCTTTTGTTGTGGCCGCCTGCCGTTTATGGAATAGTCTACCCTTACGCATCCGATCCTTAGAAAAACGTTCCCTTTTTGTGGCAGCACTGAAAATTCATTTTTTCGAGCGTATGGTCACGACTGGTGTGGCTTAGGGCTTCTGTGTGCCTGACGGCTGGTACGTGTGTGCTTGTATGTGTGGTTGTATAAAAATATATTTTTATTTATATTTTTTGTTTAAGTGAATATGTTATGTACAGTAGTTAATAAGTTGAATGTATATAGATTTTTTTGCATCCTGTTGTAAATTTTTTATTGTCTATTTTTATAAATTTGTCTACACTAGGTTAAGTGTAAGAAAGGGCCAAGTGGCCCTAACTTTGCCTGGATAAATAAAAGATATTTCATTTCTTTCAAAACAAAATGTACACATGAAATTTTTGCTTTTTAATAACCCGGAATAAACATTTTATGTGCTTCTTGATTACTGCCCAGAGTTGAGAGTTGAGTTTGCCCAGTCAAAGATTGATGGATCAAAACGAGTTGCTGGCAACTCTTGTCAATACATGTGCGGTCAGCTCTGGCTACCCCATATGACCAATGCCACTTGCTGTCGTTAATTTACCACACAGGTCAAGGCACATGGTGATAGGCAGTTTAGATTTTTTAAATAAAACTATTCCTAATAATCTTTCTTATATTTACAAACCTTTTCCTCTCTTTGGCCATGATCACAACACAGAGTTGGCTTTGTAGGCTAGGGGATGCAAAGGTGGCGGCCGCAGAGAGACTGGCCTACGTGGTGGACATGACCAACGAACCGTGTGATGCGCTGTCAGATCTGTTGTTGGTGGAGACTGTGCTCCACTCCCGAGGCTGGGATGTTCAGGACTGGCTACACACGTACACCGACCTACCCAACAAGTTAATGAAGGTCAATGTTAAGGTTTGTATACAAATGTTGTCAGTGGGTGTCATAGCAAACTGGATGCTCAGTGAAACCAACACAATGGACCAGTTACTGTTTGTAATTTGACCATTAATAAATCCATCTAACAACAGACCAATATAGACAATATTGGCTCAATATCCCAGTCATATGTAAATCTTAAACCATATTAGAGTCAGTTGCTTTTACCTCCAAGCTGAGGTAAACTAGATATTCCATCACCATCTATAAAATGTCTGATTTTTAAACTTCCTCCCAAGTACCTAATACAAACCCCCCCCCTAAATCAATAATGATCTACATCTGCTAAGAGATTACTGACTCAAAAGGCCTTTGTACATGAAGAGGTATACGTAAAGACTCAAATCTATTATCTTATAAAACATATTATTAAAATATGTAATCTTCTATGGAGAATTAGTAGTTTTTGTATGAGTCGAGATACTATTGAGTCTACCATCTTCCTTAAAACATGAACATTGCAACTGTTAAGCAGGTCCAGTCTTCTGGCTAAATGAGCTTCTTCCACTCTTCTCCTAGTTCTTCTCCAAGAGGAATTATTCTATGTAATAAGGCTATTTCAGGTCCTCTAAACATTTTTTGGAATTTGTTCTAAAGCCAGTCTTGTCTCTCTTTATCAATTTAAAACACAAACCACTATATTTTGCCATTCTGATCCTTTCTAGTAGCCTACTGTTTGATCTCATTCAAAGTTAGTCTTATCTACAATTACAATATTTTGTATTTTTGATTCATAAAAATTCCTTCTTAATGAAACTCTTTTAAATCAGCAGACTGGGTATCCTAGTTAAAAAGTTGGCATGCTCTAAAGAAAAGGACAAAAAGTGTGGGAGATCGTGGTCCTACCATAAATTAATGACATTATGAACTTTTACCATCCACTAATTGATATTATTACGAAGCTGAGACAAGAAATATTTGACAGGACCGCACAGTGATTACGACGACAGACGCAGAGAGGAAATGTGTCAGCCCTGCTGGGCTACAGGATGAGATAGATGTACTGGTCGCTCAGTATCCCAAGGGACGCTCTTTTGTCAGGTAAGAATCAAGAACACTTCTACGAACTCTTGTCACTGGTATTAAGACCAAGATATTCAACAGAAATTATGTTATTTATAAGAGAAGATCAGAACTTACTAATAATTTAAGTCAGATGATGTTAATAACTAACCTATTTAACTACAAGAATTAACATAACTTATTTAATTTATTTAGTGTAACTTATTTAAGATACTGAATAGAGAGTGTATCAGAATATAAATTCAAACAAAATCATATTTAAATATATTCCTATATGAGTTAAAATTAAAGAAACTGTAACAGAATTGTCTTATTAGCAATTTGAGGAACTAACTGGCCCCATCAATGGGCTAGCCAGCCAGCCAAAGAGCCTAATGTGGCCACCATTGACTAGCCTATTTGACAAACCCCGCTACGGTACCACCACAGGACCTGGGCCCCGGATTCATGGTCATGGTTGTTGTTGCAGGCCTTCCGGGACAGAGGATGTAGTGAGAGTGTTTGCAGAGGCTGATACACTTGAGCATACCGACGCACTGGCTCACGCCGTGGTGGAGGCGGTGAAGAGACTTGCCGGGGGACTGTAGGACATAATCAACAAACGATTAAGCTTAGTTTGGAAAAATTGTACTTAACGCTGGAGCCTCTTGTGATTGAAATAATGAAGTCCATAAAACATAACTCATCTGTTGTAGACACTCATAATGTTTCGGAGGTTGACAAAGGAGCAAAGAAGCTCTTACAGTAGCTGTGTGTCTCTGAGCTAATCAGACTTACTAAGTTCTCCCTTATATTTGAAAATTAACTACATTTATATCATTATTTCAACGTTAGAAATATGTAAATAATGTCACAGAAAATCACTGCTTTAATGCCTATGCCACCACAATATCAAATTATCTTATTTTTTGGTACTGTGTAATATTTAATTCAATTTTTTTTAAAATCATACTGCTAAATAAAGCTTTTAGGAATTTAAAATTTTTCCTTGTCATATATCACTCTGCAGGAGTGTTAAGCTTTGTAATTAATTATTTTTTAGCATTCTGCGTTTAGCTATAAAAATTCTGGAGCTCGTTGTTGTGTTTTTTCTAGTTAAATAGTTAATTTTGACACATTAAAATATCAATGTGAACAGAACACTTCATCACAGAACATATTTTTTGCAAAAATGACAGCAGGTGCACATTCTCTATTTGTGTTTCATTTGAGAGTGTGTTCCAGACTGAAGTGATATTTAGATTTTAAAATAAGTTACGTGTATTTTTATGTTTTTTTTAGTAAAAACTTGTTTGTCTCTTCGTCTACATATTATGGAGGAATCTATTGTGCAATGTGATATACTCGTACATATCAGCCTAGTGGAGTTTTTTGATCAGAGATAAGAATAACCAATGTGCTTCCAGTATTGCCTTGCTATTAGGTCTTTTGACTTGTATGTGTCGTTCAGTCAAGTATATTTATTATCTTTAAAATACCAGGTGTTTCAAAATGGACCGAGGGGTTTTAACATGTTATAATATTCATTACATCTAACTTACAGCCACAAGTAATGTACTAAATGAAAGAGAAACTCAAACACTTTTACATAATAACCTACAATTGCTTCACCAAAAAAAGGGCTATAAACTATCTGCCGGGATATTGCACAAAAACATTTAATTTAAGGGAATCTCGTTTTAATTTCGTTTTACCATCATATGGGGATTCTGAACATTCTGAGCCCCAAATCTGAACATTATAGGTGTTAACATGATCACCAAGCTGAAAGGTCGATTCATCACTGAAGACAATATGATCCAGGAAATCTTCTTTGCCATACATTAACATGTAATTAGCTTGTAAAACATGGTTTGTAGACTACGGGTGAACAAACAGCGCACTTGCTCAATGTTCTCTTCACTAACTCTTGCTCTCACTTTACAAAGGCAGCCAGTTTTAAAACTTATGGTATCATCTATGAATGTTGTTATCACCTAGAATGAACCAAAATTTATCTGCACGTTGCATGGGAAGTACAGATTCCGTCCTTGCAAAATGTAAAACACAAAACGATTTCTGTTCACTGGCCGCCTTCTTTGCTACTAGCGCTTTCTAGTGAATTGAGATGGAAAAATTTAGCGCACATTCATACTCATGCCAGTAAACCAAATTGTTTGAGTTTCTCTTTCATTTGATATATCACTTGTGGGTGTAAGTTTAATGTAATAAATATTATTACACTAAAACCACGCTAGGCCCGATTAGTTTAAACTTCCTTAAAAATTGTAATGTTAGGCCAACTTCTTGACTGCAATACCACTATGTGATAAAAAATATGCTTGTCAAAATGATGATACAGATTACAAATTGTTACTACTACAAAATGAGTTATATGGATGAATGAAAAGTAATATAATGATACATTTTTACTTAAGAACATTGTTTATTGCTTAAGATTTATTCACCTGACCAATCACCCATCAGTATATTGATTAATAATTCCTATATGTTATAAAGTTTGTCTTTTCTTACAGTGGAATAGTAGCACATTTTGTCAATAGGGCCTAAAGTAGTACTTTTCATGTAAGTTTAAGATTGCTTTAGTAGCTCACATATCGAAAAGGCCTGTGTGATGGTTTATTTATTTCATCATACCACTCAATTTATTGACAATTTAATGTATGTAAAAAATGATCAACTGATTATTTTGTTGTTACTTTTAGGAAAACTTACCCTGCAATGCATTTGTTGAAAACTACCATATATAGTATAGTAAGGTCCGGTTTATCTGGATTAATGTGCAGGGTCCTGGTCAGGATAGCCAAAAATCCGGATGATCTGAAACTGTACTGAAAATATGTCATTATATACATCTACGTCGGGTAGACAACGATCGTGAGTAGCGCCTGAAATATTAGTACTGCAGACTGCATATAACCACATTATATTAACAAGAGTTTTTAAACGTGTTAAAAATTTGTTTTTAATTTTACTGAAAGCTAAGAAGATATTATTATTAGTTTTAGGTAGGAAATAAAACGCTCCTCTGCAGTTAAGACAACGTTCTTCCTTTTACAACCTCTCATGACCACTGAGTCAGTATACACTCTTACCTGAAACGCCTACCCTTCGACAGTTCAGTATGTTAGTTTAGAAAAGTTTTTTTTATATAACCTCAAAATCGAACAGCTATGCTTTGACTGTTCAGCATTGAAATGTCAAATGGTGACTGCTCCCGCATGCGCTAAGTAGATGTAGCGCTCCACTTCGAAACACCAATAAAACAGATCCATAACACAAAAGTTACAACAAAGCTCATAAACGTAGACATTCAAAGTAATAACATGCACAATGGACATAATAATGCAGTAATCATTCAAAAACACAAAAACCCCAACATTTACAAGCACCCGGAGAAAGATCGGATAAACAGACACCGCACTCTTACTCCAAACCGAATAAGAAAAACACACCATTCACATAGATTTTTATACTGCAACAATATCAACTTACCAGTAAGACAGCAGAACACATAACCACATAACAATTCTATAAAAATTACTATTTATTACAAATATAATTTGCTGACGTTTCGGACAGCATAACATAAGTAACTGATGTTTAAAACCAAAACACATATGCATAACAAAATGATTACTAATTAGTAATTTATCAAAGCACACCCAAATTAAGAATCTAATAGTATTTTATAGAACAGTAAAATAATCATAATAAAACCCACCAACAAACTAAAAAATAAACCACACTAAATAACAAGAAATAAATAATGTTAACAAATTTGGTATACCTAATTAGAAAATCGCACAAGTATTGCGAGATTTCAGAACATTACATTAAAAAGTAAGACACGTTTAACAACATAGTTGAAATCAAGCACCCTGCAGTCAGACTAACATCCCCACCCCACTTCCCGTAACTTGACCACAAACAAATTTAGTATACAGCACACCACACACATCTACTATCCATGATAAAACAAAAGACAACAACAAACCATTGACACGGTGGACCCAGAAAACCCAAAAAACAACCATTCAATCAAACATTCAGCCCACTGAAACATCTACTACCCATTCCAATTAATCATATCCCCAAACACCTGTGAATATCACAAATTTTATTTATTCACATTCATTGTTAGTAAAACTGCCACGTCCAAAAATTTTGCAGTTGTTTTTATAAAATTTAAAAAAATATATTTTTTTTCAAAACCCCGATCTGGAAAAACCGGAATTCAGATTTTGGATCAGAAACTTCGGATCCGGAGAAACCAGACTTTACTGTAGTAAGGAAAGAAAATATTTTACCTTATTGCTTTTATTTTATACTGCCAACTATTTATGTTACCAAAACTTTAATTTCTTTATTGTTTGTTGAAGACTTGTTTAAAGCAAAACTGTTAAATTTATATTTAATTATTTTTAAATTAATATCTATTTAGTGATTGTTATGATATTAAGGTTTAAGTCATGGAGACTGTTTCGTAATCATCACTTTGCCTGATGTTTGTTTTATATAGATCCTAAATATTTTGATACTCTTCACTGGAATGTCGACCTACCTTTGTATTTAAGCTAAGAATGAATGAGAAAATAGTAAGATGATTGTGGTGTAATCTTTTAGTAGTTGTCCTGAGTTGTAGGGAGTAAAATAATGGATGATTTATGCTGTTTCATCAATGAATAAAATTTGATTCAAACAGTTGTATTATGACCTACCCCTGAATTTTAGTTACATTTCATAGAAATTAGAATTAAATTGTAATTGTGTTTGATTTATCTCATTCTTATTCATATAGTGTTTTAGTCAGTAATGTTACATTCCCTTGTTTATTTCAGTGGTGTGAGTTGATCTTAAATATATTTTTACAATTTTTTATCAGACTTTAATTTAATCTCTTTCCCAGCTCCTGAACCTTGTTGAAGGCATGCAAATTGGCTTATCCATCTAGCTTATCATGAAGAAAAAACAAACCTAGGTTGACGTGGTGGGACCCAGAATCCAACCCCATTCCGTTCAATCAATTATTCAGTAGAAACATCTGATCTGCTGTGACATTGTTTTCAACAAATTTATTTAACCATTTATTTCCTTACATAAAAACTAAAATTGATAGTAGATTGTGTTGTTTTTAAGTGTACTAATGTGACTGTGGATATTTGTTCGGACGTAAGTGTGTGTGCGTTTGTGAAAATCATCATGACAACCATCGAATAATGGGCTATGCTGCTGAGGATGGACCGTCATAGGTTCAAAACATGTATAGTGCAAAAGTACAAATTATTTACACTTCAAGGTGTTTTACAAAGGTAAAACTTAGAATCATGATAATACAGTAGATGTTTTCGAAATATTATGAAAAAGTATTTTTCTTGAAGAAGAGCAGCTATTCAATAGAGGAATATTTTTCATAATTTTATTTGTACAAAATGTGTGTCCAAAATTTGAAACAGTGACGTCATAGTTTGGTTATAGTAACAGCTGTTCAGATGTACTGAAAACATTCCCTTTAGACATATCCATGATCTAACCTATTTCCCACTTGGAAGTAAATACAAACTTGTTTGTTTTGATTTTTTCTAAAGTAAAATTGTATGAAGCTGAATTAAATTTTTACAATGTATTAATAGGAAATTCATATTAAACAGAAAAGCTACAGGAAATTTGATTTTTTATTGAATCTCAGAAAAAAATGCCAATCAGGTGAGGTGTAGTCCGGTGTTATCAGATCATCGTGTTGTCCGTGTCCAAGTCGTGTCCGTGTACAGAAGCCGGGACGTGTCCGTGTTGTACTGGCCCTCCATCATCTGGAACAAAAATAGGTTTTGGCATTTTAATGAGCATTCACCATGGTTGAAATAATAATCTATTTTTTGTCTAATTAGTTGGAAAAAATTATTTAGTTAATCTTTCATGATTTACTATTCACAAGAAAGTGTTTAGGTAATGAGAATTACTTAAAAAGTGTTATTGTTTCACTACCTTAATCTATATTTTATATCCCTTAAAATTTTTGGATTAAATGTAGTGTTTTTCTTATAAGACTGAGAAACAATTTGACACAATAAATAATAGTTACAAATCCAATCATTTGGCCACGAGAAATCGATTGGAGCAGATCTCAAGACTGGCATAATCGGATTTTCATCCTACATCTCCTCAAAGTGTCCATATTTTATTATAAAGGATCTTTTTGACATGGATATGTCTTAGCTTTGGGTGGGGGGTGTTGGTGACTTTTAAGATGGAAAATATATAACAGATTTCCATAGAAACTATTAGGGCTATTGTATTGAATTTTTAATATAACAGAATAAGAACAGCTGTGTGAATTAAAAATATTCCCTTTAGACATATCCATGATCTAACCTATTTCCCACAGGGAAGTAAATGCAAACCTTTTTTTGTTGTTTCAGTTAACAAAAACAGCTGATTGAGGTTCTTTTTATTATTCAAAATAGTGGAATTATTAAACAATGAATACTTTATTTTTAGGTTTAATTATTTTGTTTTGTTTGATTTTATAGAAAACGTTATATAGAATAGTTAAATTTAATTTGGTTTACTTTTACAAATGTTTTTAGTGTTAAAATGTTTCAAGAATATATTTTTTGATTAAAAAATTATATGCGGCAGAGTTCCGAAGTGATGATTATATTCAGAATGTGCAAATGAGAGGAGTTACAAACGGTTGTTAAAAAACAAACCCGGCATGTTCAAATGAACCGGCCCCAACATTTAGCCAAGGACGAACACTGAAGTTTGTCTGTGAGATCATGTTCACCAAAGTTTTCATGCAAGGGTTAAGGTCATACTACTACTTTGAGAATCGACAAATACTACCTACTCACTACGATGTAAGGGAAGAAGTTTTAAACAATAAATATTATGCTCCTCAAATGCCAACATACCTGATTGATATCAAAGTTGAAATGTAAAATATTTATTTATTAATTGGTATAAACCCTGTTTACACTACCCCAAGCACATAATAAAGCTAATTAATTTAGCTAATTAACTTGTCTCATACATGTATCCGAGCAAAGCTTTGTCTCTCGGTTCCGGTACTAATATGAAATTTGAACCCTTTTAAATTCGTCCATCGTTTTGAATGTTTCCATCAGCCGAATTAAGCGAAGATCTGACCGAATTTCCTATAAAACAAAACAGCTGTAACCATACACGATAACTGCCCTAAACATTACAAAATTTGCTACATATGTGTAGAGGATAATTTTAGAGTTTTAAGGATAATTAAATAGAATTCCCAAATCAATAAAAAGTCGCGTAGTACCTATGCATGTTTGCTGCTACGGGTTGTGGCATTACCAAAAGCTATATTTTGTAAATAAGAAATGCAATTAAATGAAAACAAAACAAATGTAAATTGAAAGTAAAAACATTATTTATAACTGGCGTTTAGCTTCAGACATAATAAAATCCATAAATACACAGTTTAGTTAATCAAAATAAAATAATTATTACATTACCTCTGATGGTAGAGTCTAGTAGTAGCCGACGACGGCCATGTTGACGATGGTCCTCTCCTTGCCCATGATAGTAGTAGTCTGATGTTTCGTTGACGGAAATATCTGCTGCAATGACAGTCAGCTGATCCTTATATACCGACACGCCGCCTCCGTCGACCAATCAGCGCGCAGCGTCACTCTCGTACGATAACAGCGGACTTCGACCAGCAGTGCGAGACAAACATTAGAAAATTGACCAATCAGCACTTACATTTTTAAAGCAACACACATTTATGACGTCCCCATAAAAACTTTAAAATAAATTTCCAGTTGGAGATAGTGTCAAAATAAACTTATTATTGATACTGTATAGGTTTTGAATTTGACCATTTTTAAGTTTTCGAACCCACTCATGTCGTTTATTTAAGTAGTGATAATCACTTATGTCTACAGGCAGGCCTATAAGCTATAGCAATTATGCACGATAGTTACGAGTTATTATCTTTTTTATGATAGAGAAATTGAAAAGTGGGAAATGTCATTTCCTAGGCCAGAGTTTCTCAAACTCAAAGTAAGTGTGAGGGGTCCGCGAGTTTTTTTTGGGGATCAGCGAAAGATAGTAAAAACTAATCCTGTTCCTCGATGGGTTTCTTACAGTCTTTCTGGCAATTGGTCTTTTTGGTATGAAACGTTTCGGCTCTTTTCAAGTGAAGAGTGATTTCCACCTCTGATTTTTTATGGTTTTTTCCAAATCTTTCTTCCTTTTGTCATTAACACAACTGTTTATTTCCAGTTTTAAAGCTTTTATTTTAACTTGTTTTCCATCGCAATAGGAACAAGTATCGGTCCTAGGATAACCGAAGCCTATGTTGAATTCAGTAGTGAAAATAGTTCGGTATATTCGGCCCGTTCTTTCCATGAATCCGTGGACTTGACCCCTTCATTCCCAGGACAGGGGTTTTCCCACACGGTATTTTAACATGGACATAGCGCTTTCATTCCAAAAAAATATAACACATTAGATTCAGCATTAAAAAACTACAAATTACCGTTTGATAACTAAAAGATTTTTTTGGACTTATCCCCTTTATTCCCTGTGCCCTTCAAATGGAATTACTGCAATTAGAAATTAATGGGAAATTATAATGGATGATGAATTTTGGCGTGGTATAATTGTTCTTACATAAAAAAATACCTGCGTATAATCGGACCTGTTACCCAGCGAATTTCCAATCATTTATGAATGATTTGAGCCAAGGGTAGTAAGAGTAATTCCTCAAATTAATGTTTTAAAGTTAAATGAGTAGTTTCAACATGCTCATCGATGAACTGGGTCACTGTGAACGACCGAACGGGGATTGAGTGAGAATAATCGATACGGTGATCTTGCCAGGAAGCCCCCTGCGGCGTTGATCTTATAGAGCCGTCTCTCCCCGTCTTCTAGAGGGGTGGAGCAGCTTTACAGAAAGCTGATTGAACTTCCTTTATTATGAAATCACAAATATGACTTTTAGAAGTCCATATTTTTAAGTTTGCATAGCTGATAATTGGTAAAAATTAACCTAATTATATATGTTAAAGATAGTTTTTTAATTGAATGACCTTGAACGTGTCGCGTCCGTCTGAGTCGTCCAGCAACTTATGACTTATGACAGTCCGGAAAGATTTATTTATGTGTAAACTAGCTGACCCGGCGAACTTCGTAACGCCTAACAGAAAATACATGTTAACTTTAAGATTGGCCATGTTCTGAAGTCAAATAACATTGCGGCTTCGATGTGAAAGCTTTAAATATACAACAGCTGATTATTATAATAAACCTAATATGTATAAACATTGTGAGTATTTTATTTGTCAAACATATAAACACGTGACTTTTAATCATACAGAAAAAAATAAACACAGTACATAATTCCCAAAAGCCGTAACCTATTATCGTGGCGAATAATGCTGTTCATTTTGTACAACACACATTTACTCCATAGTTTTACATTAATGAATGATTCAGATGGCATTAGATAGTTAAGCATTTTGCTAATGGAAAGTAAAACAACAGCTGGTTTAAGAAATCAAATGTTTTGATTTTAGAAAATTTGTAAACAAACTTATACCCCATAAGGTTAACATTAGAAATTTACAACGCTGTAAAATAGAAACTAATTGAATTTATGGAAACTGAATATGCCTAAAGCATGACCGGAGCAGAGTCGAATCCAAAAATCAAAGATCATTAAAATCGGTCCAGCCGTTCTCGATTTATACTGCGTGTAACTAACACGACTTTGTTTTATATATTTAGATTAACATTTGTGTAATATTTCCATCATTTACCACAAAAAAATATCCTAAGGTTTAAATAATAAATTATTTATTTTATTAATTTATAACAAACCTTTATCCAAGTTATCAAATCTACTGTCAATTTATTCAACTAGCAGTAAGTCCGTTCTTTGTACGGGTTGTAGGATTCAGTTTATAGAAGAAAGATTATCATACCAAAATGTAAACCTGAAATCCTAAACAAATCGGTACAAAGAAAATAAATAAGTACCCTGGTTCATTATTTAGCATTACTTTACAATTAAAACTCCATAAAATGGAAACCTACGGAGTTTTTACAAATACTAAAACCTCCCGGGGCACATATAGAGTGCTCCATGAGTAAAGAACCAATCTCTGGGAAAAGGTTGTATGGATAAAAATAAAGAGAAAACTATGAATAATTTTTTCAAAAACACTTTGTTTACTAGATATCCACCATTATGTAATTTTTACGAAATGACTGTTATCTTAAAAAAATTTCAACCGATCTTTTATCAAACTCAATATTATTTTTTTAAACTCAAGGCTTATTTTTGTGATAGTTGGTTTGGAGCGGTGGTGCTACCAATCACCATGTCCAAGGTGTCGTTATAAAGGTCTTAGCATGTAGTTTTGCCATCAATAAAAAAATTTGAAAATTCACCGTGGTCATAGAAAATAATGGGGTCAAAGTCGCGATTTTCCCCATAAACCTAATATGGAGGTAAACACCGACGATCGAGAATTCAGCTGTTTATTTAAGGAAGTGGTTAAATAAACAAATTAAATCTGACAGTTAAACATGGTTCTTTCTTTTTTCGTTTAATGAAGACATCATCGTACAGCTGGAAATAAAACACCAGTTTTTATTTGCATAAATGCTTCCAACTCCAATATTGATATTATCCAGAGGTATCAGTCAAGGACTTTGAGGATGATTCTACGAGCTCCATGGTTTGTTACTAACAGAGTTATCCATGCTGACACAAAAATGCTGACTGTAAAAGAGGAAATTACGAGATACAGCAGGAAACATCAATCTAAACTCGAAGATCATCCTAATAATCTAGCAGTTAATCTGTTGGACAACAGTGAATCTACTTTTCGTCTTCAGAGATACCATGTCCTTGAGCTCAGTTATCGATTTCAGTAAGATTTAAGTTGACATTTACTTTTTTCCTATGTTAGTGCAAACTCTGGTTTGTTTCTGACTCATGTTATTTAATTTTATAATATTTACTTATAGTTCTTTGTAATGAACAGATTGTAAATTAAAAATGTGTTAAAAAAAATTGCATAAAACCAAAACATAAACAAATTGAAAATCTGTTGGGAAAATCGAAACTTAGTTTCTAAACATAGTTATTGGTGGACAGATTGTCTCCTTGACAGCGCACGATTTCGTGCGTCAGGTATGCTAGTATATTTTAATATATTCCTTTCGCTATCTAGAATGTGTATAATGTCGTTGTTGTGCGTTGCAAACGAATATTTTAGATTTATATTCATACCATTCAGATGACATAAAAATATTTATAGAGGACTTTTTTGTTTGCTTTACTTTTTAATATTCAATATTTTAGTATTCTTTGCTCATTTAACATTTAAATGTTGCTGTTCAAGTTAGCCCTGAATATGTAAATTTAATGAATGTTTATGTGTGACATGTGAATATTTTTAAGAATTTGTTTGATTTAATTTTTTATATTCAATTTTTTTGTTCATGTAACATTTAAAAGGCGGAGTTAAAATTAGCCATCGCTTTGTGAATTGAATACGTAAATTAACACGCGTCGGGTAAGCTAGTACACTATAAAGGTAATGTTAAGTTCATATCACTGAATCTAAACTATAAAGTATTAGATAGGTGAATAATACAAAACATGGAATGGAGTTATGAAAACAACAAATAACAAGGTTCTCCTAGTGATGGCCAAAGTCCTCCAGCTATTATCGTACGAGAGTGACGCTGCGCGCTGATTGGTCGGCGGAGGCGGCGTGTCGGTATATAAGGATCAGCTGACTGTCATTGCAGCAGATATTTCCGTCAACGAAACATCAGACTACTACTATCATGGGCAAGGAGAGGACCAACATCATCATGGCCGTCGTCGGCTACTACTAGACTCTACCATCAGGTATGTTTTGTACCTTTTATGTTGTAGTATTAAACAAAACAATATTCTAAATATTTATTTTCAGCTAAATATAAAATAAAGTTTTACCACTAAATTTCCTGTGATTAAAATAATGCAAAGGCCAACATCTTAAGTGTATTTTCAGACATGTTTAGTGAAATATTTTTTAGTGAGTTAAAACGCATGCAATTTACGAAATAAGTCTTTTACTAATAAAACATGAATTTTCACGTTGTTCTACGTTTATCATTACTTTTTTATTTCTCTTATTTTCTAATTAAATGTATCTTTAATTAATCCAATGATTTTTTATCAATCGCATTACTGTTCACTTGATTGTCGTAAAAAGTTGGTTAAAGTTAAAGTTGGTTAAAGTTGGTTACTATCAAATTAAAGATAAAGTGGCTGTCTATGGCAGAGGTTGTTAAACACCATCTACTCAGAACCCCCACAAATAATTATGTATGTAATAGGGCCCTATAAAATTACCCCCACCCTTTATCCCCCATGACCCCTTAAATTTTATTTTACATTAATCATTTCAAAAAATTACTTTTGTAATAAGGTGTATGATAAAACAATAAATAATCTGCCAGTATTGATAACTTTATTTTCAAATAGACCTGCATAAATATTTTGATATAGGTACAGCCTACCTACTGGAATACATGACTCAAATAACTTCTTGAGACGTTACTTTAGTACGAACAATTATGTTATTCTTTCGTTTTAACAATCCCTAAAATGTTGGGATTCATCATGTCCATTCAAGTTTTAACCTTAAATTTGTTTCAATATTTTACTTTTTGTTGGCTTCCGGTAGTACAGTTCAAAAAAATGTTTTTTACACAAACACGTTGTTCAATGAGGAACAATATATCGATCTCTGAGCTTTTCGACAGGTTCTGGTACTTTAACTTGAATAATACTTGTTACTAATTTAACATAATACTATTATCCTCAATACTAATTAAATATATATTGCATAATTTATAGAGCTATTATATATAGTATGAATCCTAGGAATTACATATTAATAGTGATGTGAGAGAGTTAGGTTAAAATTTATTGATTTAATTCTAGAGTTATTTCAGAAATGTAATAGTAACTTCAATATAATAAGTCGTTGATCACTGATCAAAATTAGTCATTCAAATATTTCATCCTATTATTTACAGATAGGGTTTTATGACACAAAAGGTTTTAATTGAATATGTTTAAATGTTCCAGACGATGGAGGGCCAGTACAACACGGACACGTCCCGGCTTCTGTACACGGACACGACTTGGACACGGACAACACGATGATCTGATAACACCGGACTACACCTCACCTGATTGGCGTTTTTTTTCTGAATATTAATAAACTTTAAATTCCCGGCATTTTTATGTTTTGTTTATAACTCTATCCTATGTCCGTTAAACCCACTTTGTATTATTTTGACTTAACGTAAAATCATAAAAGTTTAAATACGATTATATAGTATGTTGTGAGCTATAATATAATAGCAATAATATCATTCACAATCAAGTTTATTGCTACATTTATTTTGTTATTTTTGTGATCTAGAGACACGTCTTTTTATGCTTTATTATTTTGATAGTTCTTTGTAAATATTAACCGGAGTATTTTTTTCTTGCTTGAATAATAAAAAGATCTAATAGGTATGTCCAAATTCGTGGGTTTTCGTGTGCGTTATGACGCATGCGTCCACGCACGAATCAGCGCAGGATGCATTATGCGTAGACACAATGTCTTATTTGAACGATTTGACAATACACAACAGTGCGAATGGAACAGCTCACGTACCTTAATCAATATTAAAAAAAAAACAGACATTAAAAAATATTGCTTTAGTCGTGACACAAAAATTTACTCTGCTCTATTTGAAAAAGGCCAACACATGGGGCTATGAAAGTTTATGTAAGTAAATATCTAAAGTGGTTGCTGAGAAAAAGAAACATAATTATATAATTTAACATTGGTGGTATTGGGCCGTGCGACCACTTTAGACATAGTGCTGAAATGTAATTGGACTTATTTACTCTATTTATTGTCACATGCTCTATTATCGTCTATTCACTAAATATGCTGCACCAATTCCTCCTAACAAAATAGCATAGTCTTCACTTATTTTCAAACCACCATACACCGCGGAAGTAATGCACAAGCTGAAAAACACGATTTCGTTTTTTGAATTACGACTCTAGGTCTGGTAAAATGGTAAACAAAGTACGTTTTTTGATGTTATTCTTAAGGAGAATAATTAAAAATCAACAACTCTCTTATTTAATTAAATATTAAAACAATGTTTTGATATTATTTACGGATTGTGACGCTTCAATAGGCCTAACTAATTTAACCTAGTTTTTAACTATTTTTTTTTCGGGACCTGTATATATTTTAGGTTCCCATGTAATAATTTACCCCAAATTTGATTTTCATTCCTTTATGAGTTCTTTAAGACCATAGAAATTAAGCTTGATGGTAGCCATGATAATACAAAAAACAATGTTATCATAGTTTGTTTATACAGTAATGGAGTTACTATCAGTTTACCTATACTCAGTTATATACCTATATACAGTTTACTATACCAAAGTATAACGATGAATAGGTACGTTTGCTCCATGAGATATATTAAAACTAGAATTTTTGACATACATTAGACCTTACCTATATGAAGCTGTATATCACAAGTTTATCACAATACTGTTTTAAATAACAAGGAAGTTCTATCAATTTGCTTATTCTCTATAGGAATAACATGGAAATGATTACGTAGATTTGCTGCAACAAGGAAAACCCATTTACAGATTTTCATCATGAATGAAATCAAGTCTTCAGAGATACCATGTCCTTGAGCTCAGTTATCGATTTCAGTAAATTTAAGTTATTGACATTTACATTTTTTTCCTATGTTAGTGCAACTCGTGAGGTTTGTTTCTGAACTCATAGAGTTATTTAATTTTATTTTATAATATTACTTATAGTTCTTTGTAATGAACAAAGTAAATTAAAAAATGTGTTAAAAAAATTGCATAAAACCAAAACATAAACAAATTGAAAAATCTGTTAAAATCGAAACTTAGTTTTCTTAAACATAGTTATTTGGTGACAGATGATGTCTCCTTGACACAGCGCACGATTTCGTGCGTCAGGTATGCTAGTTATAATTTAATATATTCACTTTCGACTATCTAGAATGTGTATAATGTCGTTGTCTTGTGCGTTGCAAACGAATATTTTAGATTTATATCATACCATTCAGATGACAAAAAAAATATTTATAACTTTTTGTTTGTCTTTACTTTTTAATATTCAATATTTTAGTTGTATTCATTGCTCATTTAACATTTAAATGTTAAATGTATTTGCTGTTCAAGTTAGCCCCTGAATATGTAAATTTAATGAATGTTTTATGGTGTGACATGTGAATCTTATTTTTAAAGAATTGTTTGATTTAATTTTTTATATTCAATTTTTTTGTTCATGTCTAACATTTAAAAGGCGGAGTTAAAATTTTGCCATCGCTTATGTGAATTGAATACGTAAATTAACACGCGTCGGTAAGCAAGTACACTATAAAGGTAATGTTAAGTTCATATCACTGAATCTAAACTATTAAAGTATTAGATAGGTGAATAATACAAAACAAGGAATGGAGTTATGAAAACAACAAATAACAAGGTTCTCCTAGTGATGGCCAAAGTCCTCCAGCTATTATCGTCGAGAGTG
>CM041789.1:77577910-77714718 GCA_023375725.1 Nephotettix cincticeps
AAAATACTTATAAAAACCCTCTATATAACACGTTATTTTGTGTTTGTTAGTAATTTTTCTTACCCTGTATAGCGAATACCCAAAGTAAGAAACCTCTATATAACGAACATAACCTCTATATAACGTATTCCCACGGTCCAGACCCCTGTATTACGTGTTTTATTTTTATCTAGGCCATCACTCGAGCGGAATTTCCCTTACTTTCACCCGCCAAACATAATATTCATAGAAGGCACACATATCGCAGTGTTAAGATCGTGTTGCATATCGTAGCAGTGATTGTCATTAACACGTAGGTGGCTCTTAGTGTGGATTTCAAACGTGAAGTAATAAAACCCATATAAGAACACCGCAAATGAAGAAAGTGGACATTGCTAAGGAGTTTAAATAACACCAAAACTCTTCAAACAATTGTCAAAAATAAATAGAATTGTGACGACGAAGGTGGACTTTCTGGTCAGAGTAAAAAAGCTAAACGGCTCGAATTACAGGACGTTGAAAGTGCTGTCATGTTATGGATAAAACAATACCGTGACATAAACTTATCCGTTTCGGGACCTGTACTTACTTCTTCTAGGAAAAAGCTCAACAATTGGCCGAGAGATGGGCCATAATGCTCGAGCAGGCAATGGCTGGTTTTAAGCCAATCTGTAGCAGAAAAAATATAGTATACCAAAAATACCATATGCCTAAAAATCTACTTTAAATAGAGGTTGGACGCGTTCAATATTCTTTATTTGTGGGTTATGACTAACCCCTACATTACAGATTTTGGCAAAATTCAACCTCGATTTAACGAGCCTCGTTTTTAAGAATACTATATAACGTACCTGTATATCTTTCTTAGTACCTTTAATTAGTTAAATAGCGGTTTCACTGTAAATCACTAAATTTTTTGGGTGTTTCTTCAGCACCCCTTGAGGACCCATTGAAGTACCAATGTGTGTCTGTAAACACATTATTTTCGAAAAAAAAAAATCTTGAGTTTTAGACAGACATAGTGTATAAAGTGTTCTGATTTTTATTACAAACCGTAAAACTTTAAGTATTTTGCATAAGGTGGCAGTAACAATACTGTAAACTACTATTTTGCACCGTTTTCCGAAGAAAACGTTAAAATACCGCGAATTAATCGAGTGATTGTAAATATTCAGTGAGTGCCTTCAAAACTGGTCACGGCTACTACAAAACATATATGCAATGAAAATGCGTTAAATGTTATTGGGCGCTTCCGTTTATTGCACAAAATATCTTGAACATTAGGTAGGTATTAGATTAGCAAAATTTTTTGTAATGGGATTCAAAATGTTCTAATCTTACGGATTACTGAACACAGGGATTCATGTCAGTGACTGTTGGGCTATTAATTAACAGTCCTGTCTAAGGAACATGTCAGCCTTAGTCAGTCAGTAATAAGACTACAAAATCTCGTCACAATCATCTTACATTCAATCCTCATTCATACTTGGCTTAAAATACCTACCTTGTGGTACGGTCGCCATTTCAATAATATAATCTAATCAAATCTTATTTATAAAGGAATATGCTGTTTAAATTTTACAGTGAAAACAACGTACCTCTTTTACACCACTAATAAAATTGACAATGATTAATTATTTTACTGTAAAACTACCTAAATCTTGTATTTTAAATTTTAAAACTGAATTAAGTAATTTAATTTATAGAATATTTTTGTTTTGGATCGTCCTATTTCAAATTAAAATTTTATTTTTAGGTAATTCTGTTTCCATTTTTTTATTTTAAGACTACCTGACCCGGCGAACTTCGTAACGCCTGACAGTAAATACGTGTTAACTTTAAGATTGGCATTTCTGACACGTCTATATATAACTTGAATGTATGTTTGTATGCATTGAAAACATCACGTTTTGCCAAAATTTTAAAGTTGCTCTATAAGTGTCTGGTTTTAGTGAAAAATTTTCAAATCCGATTTCTAATTATGGCGTTAATTTATAATGTTATCATGGAAATAGTTTAAAAAATTTTTTTCAATGAAAAACAATTTGATTTTTTGCTACAGTAATTGGTTTACTTTCATATAGCAATTTGCTTTATATATGATCTGAATCTTCATTAATGTAAAACTTGAAGTAAATGTGTACTGTAAAATTAAGAACTTTATTCACTACGTTAATAGTTTATTTTGGGGATTATATTATTATCTGTCTAAATATTTTTATATATAATAAAATGTTTACATTATTGTATAAATATTCATGTTTGTATATTTCCTATAAAAATATTACAGTATTTGGTTTGGATAAAATTGTGAATTAATCATGATTTAGTTTTGTGTAATGTTATCATATGTTTATTTTTCTTTTGTTATTCACTACAAAAAATTTATTACTTTCACAATGAAACCGTAATGGTATTTGATTGTGTCAAAAGTTAACACTTATCTGACTACGAATTCAACTTACATAAATACATTCATTTTAAGAGATTAGGATTTAAATCATTCACATTATGTTGAAAATTTATAGAACATTCAATTTCTATAAAATACGATTAAAAAATTACGTCTTACGAGATTTCATGGCACAACAATAAATTTATAAAATAATGAGACAGTATAATATTCTCTATGATTGATTTCATGTACAGTATAAAATGTAGTATTTTATGTATTTAGACCTTAAGTATAATTTGTGTATAATTTTGTATTCAGCATGATCAAAGTTTATTCAGAATGACTGGCCAGTTCATACAAGATTGATTTTGCGCGGATATTTTTACAAGGTAAGCCTCCAAAGTTTGTAAAAGATAAAACAATTGCATTATTTCGACTGGCGCGACTGGTCAAAGTCCGCTGTTATCGTACGAGAGTGACGCTGCGCGCTGATTGGTCGACGGAGGCGGCGTGTCGGTATATAAGGATCAGCTGACTGTCATTGCAGCAGATATTTCCGTCAACGAAACATCAGACTACTACTATCATGGGCAAGGAGAGGACCAACGTCAACATGGCCGTCGTCGGCTACTACTAGACTCTACCATCAGGTACGTTTTACACATGTGCTGTGAATTTTTCGGCAATAAAGTGTCGATGTTAGACTCGTATTCGACTACATCACTTACCAAAAATAATAATTGAGTCTCATTATGGGATTAGTAAGATTGAATTTCCATCTGATTAATATATTTTTAAATTACTATATTTGTAGCTGAATGAATAAAAATGTTGATCATAACCCTGGATACAATAATAAATAAATTGATATTAGTTCATTAAAATAAATAATGCAGTTTTAATGTTTTTATTTGCTTACTAGTATCAATTTAACTGTATAATAATTTTTTTATCTATTTTTTTCATGGTTTAGTCGAAATAATTTGAAGAAACTAAATATAATTGTTTATATTATGTAACTTAATTATCACTGGTTTCCCTACCGAGTTATTAAATCATATCAAATTGTTTATACTATCAAATAAATAAAAATAATGTTTTTAATAACAATTAATTATACTGTCAATCTATATAAATAAAATTAGAGTTTTGTCTGTACATTGCTTAGAATTATTCATTTTTTTGTTATTTATACTTTTCATTCGTTAGAGAAGCCGAAACCGGTCTTATCTCAATTTTTGTTTGTTTGTCTGTGACGCTCCAGGATGCATTTTACGCCGTCTTCCCCGAAAAAATGGGAGAACTGATTACAATGAAACTTATTTCATGTATTCTCTACATTCCAGAGAAGGTTTATAAATGCTTGAAATCTCCCGACGCCTCTTGAAAAGTAAATAACGAGCATTTAAAAACCCACTTTTACGCGATATTACTCGCATTTTCATTCAGTTTTCAATGTATAACCTACTGATAATAATCAGCTGTCTTTGTTGTTTAAAGATATAATAGAAATAAAAACAATCAGCTGTCATATCAATATTAGTTAGTTTATACTGAGTCATTGATTTTAACCCATTGTCAAGTATATAAAATATACGTATATATAATAATTATAGTATAATAATTATAATAATAAAAGTTATAATCTATTTAATTGTAAAGTAATGCTAATATAAAGCTGTGTATCGATTTATTTTCTTTGTATTGATTTGTTTAGGATTTCAGGTTTACATTTTGGTATGATTATCTTTCTTCATTAAACTGAATCCTACAACCCGTACAAAGGACGGGCTTACTGCTAGTTATTTACTATATTACAAATTGTATCAAATTACCAAGAAAATTAATTAAAATTCCAGATGATGGAGGGCCAGTACAACACGGACACGTCCCGGCTTCTGTACACGGACACGACTTGGACACGGACAACACGATGATCTGATAACACCGGACTACACCTCACCTGATTGGAGCTTTTACAGTTTTAATAAATTTCAAAATTTACAGTTATGAGCTGCGTAATCATTTTTATTTTCCTCAATGAATTCATATTACGAGTATTGAAATTAGTTTTTAAACCTGTTTTTTTAAATTATAATAGGAGTTGAGGTAGGTTTAGCTTTCTATTATGAATAAGCTATACAGTTTTATCAATATATTATTGACAATAGTGACGTAGGCCGCAATCTATTCACAAGGGTTGTGTACTACGGAGTGAGACAAGTTGAACATTGCAACCGTCAAATTTGTGAGTCATATTTCATACCTTATAGTTCATATCTTTATATATATTTTTTTAATTCCTATTTTAGTACCGGTACCACGATGGGAGTGAGACCGAATAAAATTGCAATTTTTAGTTTCTGTTTCTGGAGATTTATAGATGACAGACCTGATTTCTAACGAAAAAATTCACAAAACTCAACTCAAGTAGTATATTATATATATTTTTTAAACTACTCTCATCAAACCAGTTCAATTCCTGTTATATATTACCTCGTCAATCTAATTTTTTTTACTAATAAATAAGGATATGAAATGTTATACAAATGAGTAAAATGTTATTGACAACTATTTTGAGTATTTTTTACTTTCTCCCCCTATACAATAGTACAAGGAGAAAGTATTGTTTTCGTCAGCATGTTCGAATTTGCTTTTCTGGTGATTTTCTATTACAGTGCCCCCTCAATAAAAAGTGTTTTTAGAGTGATTATATTGTTCTAAGGGTATCTTACCCATTATACTTATTTATTCTACATATATTTAGAAAATAAAGTTTAATTTTTGAAATAGAAGACAATAGCTTTCACAAAATACATTATAATAATACAGTATTACTGTACATTTAAATTGAAATGTGTTTGGTATCGATTTTAGGAAGGAAAATACAATATTATCATATATTAAAACTCTAAAGGCCAAACAGACTACTCTCTAAATCTCTTCAATGGACGTTTTCTTATTTCCTGATGTTTTATTACTTTTAAGTATACAAATGTTGCAATCTGAACTCTCCAATGGCAGTAGCGTTTAACAAGTGAATGTGAAATTTGTCAGAGTAAGCTGTACTTTCATTAAAACATCGACGTATGTATGTTTCAATTCTGCTATAAATTATAAATTGAACGTCATAAATAGAAGAGTAGATAATTTAATTATGTATTGTAATTTTTGTAAATAATTATACTATAAAACACAGAACGAAAATAAAATCATTTACGAAAGCCTTAATCTGCTAAATCAACAGATTCCTAATCTACTAAATCATTAATCAACAAAAGAAACGTAATTACAGAGACACATCTCCGTTCATTACTGATTAATTTCGCCTTTCGTAGGACGCGTCACGATTAAATATGTATTCCTACTTCTGTCGAATAATGCGATTGGCCAACCTTTCACGGATAATGAACAATAAAAAGCTTCTGAGGCAATCAGATTTTAAATTAAAATTTCATAAAAAATAATGTTTTTGCAGCAAGATAGAGACAGCGAACTAAGAAGCAAAATGGGCGCTGAAGGGGTTGAAAGCTCAAACAATGACAAATATTTGGTCGAGATTTCAATATGAGAAGGTGTAGGGTGGCGTAATGTGATTGGTGGGTGTCGCGTCGGTGCGGCGAGGCAGGCCAATGGGAGACCGCGACGCCGCGCAGGGACGTCCCCAGGCGGTGCAGGGTGCAGTCACAGGCTCGCAGGTGGCATCATTTGACGCGTAATAAAAACTGTCACTGATGTTCGTTGTCGCGTAGCATCGTTAAATACAAACGATCAAAACAAAATTGAGCACAATGTGAAGGTGAAGAATAGCTACAAATTTCATCGAAAGGCATGGATATGTCTTAGTTTCCATTTGTGTCGTGGTAGAAAGCCGCAATGAAAATGTGTTTTGTGGCGCGACGCCGCGCAGGTGACGAGAGGTGATTAAAGCAACAGCTGGTGGCACTTAACGTGAATAAGTCTGTTAACATGTCTAATTATGTGGAGTTTTGATTAACGCAGTATTCTTAGTATAAACAAAGAGAATAATAGACAATGTGTACATCCTGTAATTGTCACAAATTGTGGATAGTTGTGACATGGCTTTAGTCAGTCTTGTATTACGTTGGATATTGAATACTACGTTAATCCACAAAAGACTACCCATAATAGACCAATGTAATTCAGAGGCCGTGGTTCGGATACGTTAACTGTAGGTCCTTCCTTAGGCCATTGGCTGTTGGGCTATTAATAAACAGCCTGTCTAAGGAACATGTCAGCCTTAGTCAGTAACAAGACTACAAGACGGATACTTACGAATTCTATTATGATTGGCTATTTTGTAGTAACGTCATTTCAATAATCTTTACACAAGAGAACACTACATCCACCGACCATCGCTCACAACTATCCACAATTCGTGACCTCCAAGTAGCTGGATTACAGGACGTCGCCACCGTCCCAGTAATCTTAGCTCTGGGTCGGGGAGTATTGGCAATTTGCGCGACCACAATTTGAAACAGTGACGTCATTTAATTAGTGAAGTCATATAGTTTGAGACGTCATAGTAATAAGAACAGCTGTTTAGATTAAGTGAAAGCACTCCAGACATATCCATGATCTAACCTACTTCCACAGGGAAGTAAATAAAAACATTTTTGACAGGCTTGTAAGGTACAATAAAATTGAACCGACTTGAAGGCTAGACTTCACAACACTGAAAGTAATCAACTAAAAAATAAGACTAGATACATAAACTTGAATTTATTTCCACAAAGTGAACCTATTTATTAATTTAACGTGCAGGACCCTTTCTTTTAAATAAATTTAAACATGATCTTATAAAATAGATTGATTTTCACGAGTCTCTTAATTTTGAACAAAATTCACACGGAAATAAAACAAAAACAAAATATCTAAACAAAAATTCATATTTTTATAAAAAAAGTTAATACTCGAATTTTTTGTGCTATATAAGTTGTGAAATCAGTACGGATTTAGGTGTTGAGAAAGAAGCAAATTTCTGTTAAATCAAGATTATATTTTCATTAATAAATATAATTTCTATTGAATTTGTATCTAAAAGTTTAGGAAAGAAAACTTTTACCTGATTTTAGTGATATTTAGTATGTATTTTGTAAAACATAGCGTAAATATGATGATTATATTCTTCATTTAAACTTTTGAGGTAGTTTTACAGTGTTTTACCTGAATCGATCTGGCATGTAAACACTTTTTGACATTTGAAATGAAATATTTTATTATGTGTCTTAATCACTTGTTGGTAAAATTAAGTTTGAATCCAACCATTTATATTTAGAGGAAAATAATACTTTTTTTCTTGAAGTAAATTAAGTACAAGTTTTTTTTAACTGTTTGTTGAACATCGTTTACAATACGATAAAAAAATATAATCTACTCCAGGACGACTTCCTGAACACTTTTCCCACGGTGGTCAACCGTACTATTAATCTCATTTTGAACTCAAACTAATTCCACAAATTTTTAAGTGTTTTACACCGGTGCTACAAACAATAGATTCATAAAAAAATAAAAAATAAACAATAAACGGTGACGCTTGCCACAGAGCTGAACATGAGTTCAGCTCTTCAGTCTTATCAACATTATTTAATTGGAACTACTTTACGTTAATTCAGGCTGTTGAATGTTTAATGAGAAATTCCACGAAGGAGTAGAAGAAATTGAGAATAGCCCTTAAAGATCACCTTAAAAAGGGACAGCCAATATTCAATTTTTTGATTTATTAAGAGTTTTTATTTATTTATTAACCATCTCAACCAATGCCACCAGCTTTAATTTATCAATAAAAAAAATATCAAATACTGTGTAAAGAAACAAGCTAAACTAATTTTTTATATTGTGTAAAAACAAATTTAAACGCGTATCATGAAAATATTACCTTAATAATCTTAGTATAGAAATATCTCTATCTCAGCAGGACACTACGTCAGATATCTATGTACCAAATTTGCATACAAAGTCAACAATCACATATTCAGCCCACTTTGTAAATATGTGATTTAAAGTGAACATTATTACGTACAGCTATGCCAACGTAATTAATTTTGTTTTGAAAAAAATGCAATTAAAGGTCCATCCGTAGAATGAAGGGTGGCAATACTTATTTTTTCCAAGATAGAACTTATTTTTAGCGAATTTCCCATAGGGAAGTAGCTATTATCGTAGGTCTCATGGTAAAACTTAAGCCCGGGACCATGTTATTTTTTCTTCTTTAGGTGCCTAGTGACCAAAAACAATAGTCGTTAATTATTATTATTATTATCTTCATTGTTGCCACTAGGACAGTGTTTGACTTAAATTTTCTCAAGATTTTGCATTATTTTCCGTTCTTCCCAAAACCTCTTCATTATTTCTTTGTGTTTTTGCTTCTGTTCTTCATTCCATTTGTATCCCTGATTGTTTTAAGTAGCTTTTTTACGGTTTTCTTTGTTCTTTCTATGCCATATTTGTTTCATTACTGTGCTGTGTTCTTCTTTTCTATGTGTGTGTATATGTGTGTGTGTGTGTGTGTGTGTGTGTGTGTGTGTGTGTGTGTGTGTCTGTGAACACGATAACTCTCGTAAAAATGGTCCGATCGAGACCAAATTTGGTAGAGACGTGTATTCCTGCATTTGCTCGGATGAGTTCGTAAACCAGACATATCGGACAATCGGAACGGGTAGTTTGGGGGGTTTGTACCGCAAAAATCATAGCTAAAAATCATAGTTTATGTGTTTATCATGGCAGCAAACCTGCATACTCTTTTCCCATGTTAATCATATGGAGAATAGGCAAACTCCTTTATTTATGGACAGATGTTGATGAAACTTGATATAAATGGTCAAAATATAAATTGTTTACGCTAGAAACACCTACTTTCAGCGTTCCACACAGCAGCAAACCTGCATACTCTTTCCCATGTTAATCTTATGGAGAGTAGGCAAATAATACTCATATTTATTGACAGATAATGATCAAACTTGTCATATATAATTATTATTATGTTATTGATTTGGAAATTCGCTGAGTACGCAGGTCTGCTGTGACGGGGGTATTTTATTTAAGTACAGTAGCTTACAACTACAACTCACAACACTAAGTTTGGATCCCACTCAACAAAACATTGAGTTAAGCAATAGTCGTCGTAACACAGGACGTAATGAAACAAGATTTTACACATTAACGTAAAGTGTACAAAGAGTTATTAATTTATATGCCTTTTCGTGGGTAATATACCAAATTGAAAATTAACATAATCTTATCCCGTACCAAACATTTGTTCGTCTCGGTAGCTCACTATACATTTTGACAGCAGGAGTCGAATCGAACGCTTATTTACTTTAATGAAACAGTAATGTGTGTCTTAAGCAACAGACGGTTGGTCTTGGATTTATTTACAGGGGTGTGGGTGGCCCCGCCCGATGCGCCGCCCCCTACGCCGCCCCCAGCCGCTGCCCCCAGCCTCACTCGCGTCTCTACCCGGGCGGCATGCACGCCGTCGTCGACCTGCCCCATCACAACCTCAGGAGACCCGTGAGTATCAAACATTAGACATGTAGCAATATTTCACAAATCCTACACAAACATGTGTCACTGATTTTTGTCTCGTATTTCATTATTAGAATCACGCTATTAATCAAATCATCTTTATCTATAAACGTATAAATTTGTACGATAGCGTCAATATAAACGATATAAAATGGAAGTAAAATAACACACATGATTACAAATATTTTTAAATTAATGCGTTCGAAAACTAAATAAAAATCATATAGTGTAATGAGCTTGCTCTGTCAAAAGGCGTTTAATGTGTATCTAAAAATACAAAGTTGTGTGTATTGCTTTTCAATACATTTAATTCGATCTTCAATGTCAATAACGAACCATAATAAAAAATACAAAATCTTAAAAAATTTAACATAAAAAGCTATTTAACAGTAAACAATTAAAAAAAGTTTGATAATAATACTCTATAATATAATAATAATAGAAACAAATAAGCAGGAAATAAAAATCTGTAAACTAAGAAAAAAAATAAATTCGCTGATGAATAAAACGATGGAATTAACATGAAGTAATAATAATAATAATAATGGAAGTACAAGGCCTGAGGTAAATAACCTATTAACGTTTACTCCCTGTGATTCAGAAATACAAAAAAAAAGAAATGAATTAAAAGTTTTTATGTCATGCAAAAATGTTCTAGCTTATACAAAAGGGTTTACTTCAGAATGTTTAATATTTTCTACAAGTGGCTAGGATTATTAAAAATAGTTTTCATAAACAAAACACTCTGACTTGAACAAACTGAACGTGAAAATAGCTAAATCAAATGTACTAAAGAAATAGTTTGCTTGAAATATGACATAATGAAACAATTTTCAAGAGTATAAAATAACTAAAATAATATTTTTCACCTGATTATCCTACTAATACAATATACAAAGCAATGACTTTTACTTAACTCCAATCAAGAGAAGAGAATTATAGTAAAGAATCAAGAGTTAAACAATTACGACTTTTTTATCTGTGTAAGAAAAATTTAACTTTTATTACCTTTAGGGCCTACTATAGATACATTTATTTTCTTGGCGCATGCATTTCCTTTATGTTTTCTTAACTGAAACAATAATAAGTTTACTAATTTTAAGTTCTCTCCTACAGTATAAGTGCAGGAAGTATTGTTTTCGTCAAAATCTTAAAATTTGAGCTGAGGGTGGAAATATTTTGACACATATTGGACTCATATTTATCCATCTATATACCGACCCGATGTTATCGCGATATTTTGAGCGAAATTAAAAATTTACACTTTAATATTATCTCGGGACAGGTACATTTTTAATTTGCTTGAAAATAACTTCCCCCCAAAAATCTAGAAAAACAAAAGATTTATTTAAATTCACTCAAGAAACATCTCTAATAATCTTGATTAAAATTTCATGTTAAAAAACTGATAAGACAATTTTTCATTTTTAATCTACAACAAGTAAATTTGGTAAAAACTGGATTTTAAAGTCAGCACTAAACAAACACAGTGCGTGTTTCTTGTGGTGCACAATGTTATTCTTAAGGGGAATTAAATAATTATCAGTTTTCCTCTCCCCTATTCTTAAACTAAACTTAAGATGACCTTAGGGTCACATAACCCAATTGAAGATATTCAAAAGTTTTTGAAATTACCTTAATACTCCCTCAAATAAAATAAAAAACCTAATCAAAATAAAAACAAAACTAAATTCGTAAAAACAGGGTGTTTAATAGATATTTGGTAATTTTTTTGACAGTGAATAAGAGACTGTACTACAAAATTAAAAACGAGTATGTTAGTGTTGTTACATATATGTATAAAAGAGTTATTTTAATAAGTTCTTTTTAAACTAATCTTTTAGTTCGATGGCCGTGTTTTAAAATAAACACACAGAATGTAGTTCTGTAATACTTAATTACTTTCATTTCCTTTGCATGTTTTACAGCAATATTTACTTTTTTAGTCTCATGAACATGTTAGGTAAACTTTATATTTCAAAGGGTTTTACTAGTGTTAATTACATATACAAATTCAAGTTGTTTTAAGGTGGTTTGCAGAGTAGCATAAATCAGTACGCAATCAAAGACTCAGTCATTCTTATGGCTCATAATAATATATTTTATTTTAGCCCGAGAATACACTTGAAAGTATTTGTGTAAATATTTTGAATCAAAGTTTTAAACATATTTTAGAATATAAAACAACCGAATAATCATATTTATAGTATTGCATCACAATGTTTGATACCAAGATGACGATGGTCCAAATACTTGTAATTAGAAGTTTTTTTAAACCCAGTCCCAGTTCAAAAAATGTATTTTTAGGGTATTTTTTTAGGGGGTTTTATCTTATTTAGGGTGACAATCAAGAAATACAGTTTATGACGACTGAAAAATTTTGTTTATTGTTTAGTAATTATAAAAACGCCAATCAGGTGAGGTGTGGTCCGGTGTTATCAGATAGATCATCGTGTTGTCCGTGTCCAAGTCGTGTCCGTGTACAGAAGCCGGGACGTGTCCGTGTTGTACTGGCCCTCCATCATCTGGAACATTTAAACATATTTGATTAAATGGCAAAAGTATTATTAAAATCCCTTCAATACATATAATTGAATGGTTAACAATCTTTTATTCGTGAAATATATATATTTATTTAACAAGAACGTTAAAACAATGAACATTCTAATAATGATATTTATTATCTATATCAATAAAAAAAATTATCTACCAGCACCATGAATGGATTTTTACTAGACGAATAATGTGTAAGGAATTTTACTAAAAAGAAATAAATTTCAAAATCTTTAATCTTACCCACAACAGTATTACTTCAAATAATTTTTTAAATCAAAAATTAAGTTTTAATTATATAATTCACAACTTAATGCTTCCAATAACATGTGATTTTGGACATGATTAAATAATGTTGGTTCTATTATTTGCTTACTACAACATTCACCCTATAATGCTATTGATACTGTGTTTTACAGATTTAAATCAAAGACCCCATGCAATTTCCTTGGTAAATTTTAAATGTGTAGGTAGCAGAAGTCCCAGTATTACTATATTAATACACAAAAACAATCAAATAAATCATAAAAAACTCAAACATTTTCAGAATAAACAAAATAATTGCATATTCATAATCACGTACGAATTTCATTCGATTATGAATATACATATTGAAAATAAATAAAAGTTAGTTTCACAAATTTGTTTATTTAACTGTACAAAACTGTTTTTCAATTAATAAAATTCAATTGTTTCATAACGAGGAGTTTGTTGGAGGTAAAAACCAATTCAGGTTTTTATATATACGTAAACAACCAAATTATTACAAATCGCTGAATTAAACTCGATACAATTTTTTACTTTATATCCAATATGAAAGCATTAAACAGTTTATTCATAGCTTATAATTAGTTAAACTTTAGTTAAGCAAATAATAGTTCTAGAAAACAAATTTTACAAATCCCCATAGTTATTACTCGCAGTTATACAATACTTTAATAAATTTGAGGGATTTGTTTTTATTTTACTCGTTAACAGAAGTCAATTACTACATATGTCCAGTATTGAATTAACTAACATATATAAATCATAAGTTTTCCACCACTAATTTATCCTGTGTAATATTTAATTTACTTTCTTCAACTTAGAACATGTTTGAAAACGAATAATCATTTAATTATTTAGTAAAAGAAATATGATTGATTACTGGAATACCAATGACGAACCAAATTTAACAAGCTTAGTTTGATAGACCTGAACTGCATGAACCTAAATACCAAGTTGCATCCAAAAATATAGGTTAATAAGAGTAATATCAGGCGTGTATACATACATACCTACACATTGCCCACCCTCAGTTATATGTGCATCGACCAAAGGAAAAAGCTTATAATCGATAGTAAAATGCCGAATGCTAAATGTACAAATAGTATATCGTACCACATTCAATTTTCCACGTAATTAAAATTTCTATTTTTTTTAAATGATTATGGTTTTAGGGTTAAAATCAACACTGAAAAATTTCTATGATCAATTGATCAAGTTAGTTCAAAATATTATAAATGCCTATACGTTAAATAGTTTAACAAGTTAAAATTCTATTTGTATCTCACAATGATACCCTAAAGTTAAAAATTTTGAAGAGTTTATAAAATGGTTATAGATTTATAGGGTACAGAGAAAAGTATTATTACGTTATATGAACTACTAATAATTGTTGTAATTTTATTACCTGATGGTAGAGTCTAGTAGTAGCCGACGACGGCCATGTTGACGTTGGTCCTCTCCTTGCCCATGATAGTAGTAGTCTGATGTTTCGTTGACGGAAATATCTGCTGCAATGACAGTCAGCTGATCCTTATATACCGACACGCCGCCTCCGTCGACCAATCAGCGCGCAGCGTCACTCTCGTACGATAACAGCGGACTTTGACTGGTCGTGCAAAAATTGAAAATACGTTAGATGACAATATGCAGTAGTCTGCTGAAATATAACTTTCTAGTGTTTTGTAGAATATGCTGTTAAATGCTAAGCTGTCTTATAACAACATATTTGATGCACTGCACTAGTTAGGAAGTAAAGAAGGAAAGAATATTTGAAGAATATCCATGATTAATTAGGACAAGACTTCGTGAATTAGAAGCGTCAATAATTAATCATGGAATGCATTTGGATGTCTAAAAGAAAATTTTAAAATAAGGTGTCGTGTCGAATCAAACATTTGAATGTCAATACTGACGTAATTTCAGATAAAATAATCATGAACAACAAAAATGTCTTTCACATCTTATTGAATACCGGTATTATAATGTGAAAAACACGTACATTAGTCTGTATGTGTTCCCATATAATAATAAATAGTATTAAATAATATACTAACTGTATAGTATTGAAATGTTTACTTCAGTATTGGGAAACAATCGAATCGTTGTCAAATAAAAATGCACGTAGTAAGTGACATTTTGTTTCAAGTTTTATGGTCTTTCAAATTATTATTATTAACAGTCTATTGGAATCTATCAGTCTATCTGTGGAATTAGATATTCCAAAAGTGAATAAAAAAATTAAACAATTAATTGGCCGCAGAAGAGTTATTTAAATTGATAGACTCTACCCCTCTCTGAGGACTATCCTATGTGCAGGTTATATTTCAATTCTCTGTCAATTTAACCTTACAATCATAATATTTTAATTTTTTTATTCTAAGTAAACTTTAATTTTATTTCGATTAATTCTGTAACTAAAAGCCAAAACTACTAACTGACTAAGCGGAATTGTTAAAACAGTTAAAATATGCAACATAAATATTCTTTATATATAGGGATTAAAAATTAAATTTTAAAAATTAATAAACCTTTTACGATGTAAAAAATTAAAATTGCGTATTAAATATATGCTACCCTCAGTCATACACAGTCTTTTCCCCCACAATATTTTGAGTTAAATCTAGTTTAATGGGTCATGCAAATGAAGGCATTCTACCTGATAGAGGGTAGAAAATTTTACGCTGGAGTGGTTTATCCTGATATTACACATGAAACTTTTTCATATTCTCGGTTGTAAATAATGAAAAAGTGATTTTTAAGTTTGTGTGTAGGTATAAACGTATAAATAAATCATCTTACTGAATCAATTCATGCTAGCATATGAATAGATTTACGTCATCTATCAAATTCAGGTTACTTCTAAACCATCACAATTAATATAATCAAAAACAGGATTATTCCAAATGTCTGCACCACTCGTTTTGACTAATTTGGAAATGTTATTTAGTGGCTCCGAGGAAGATTTCATTGGTGGCGTAAAGCGTTTACAAATACGGTTGCTTCCATATTTAAGGTTGGTTTTTAATCTCATTAGATACTTTTGATGCTGAGCACTGGCAATCGCAGTTTTTTACATGGATAAGATATGGGGGGGTTACTAATTTTTGGGACGCAAAAGTGTAACGGAAATTACGTCAAATGGCTATGATAAAAACTGTTTAAAGGAACTGGAAACAATCTCTTCAGACATATTCATGAAGAAACCTATTTTTCGTAGGGAAATATATACTGTACAGTTTTTTTAAAAAGATATTTTTTAACCTCAACTGTCTATCCCCATGGGTAGTTCATTCTCTCTCAGCTCACCTCAGTAGCGCCTTTACATTGACTACCCAAAGGTATACCGCTTGTGATTTGAAAGGTCATGACCAAAAACTCAAACTGATTGATTATATTTTAATTTATTATTATCTGAAACTTCCAAAGTCATAAAAAGTTAACATTAAACATAGAATACATTTTGTGGATGATAAAATCAATTCAATTATCAAGGTTGCGAGAAAAACATCGGTTATGTAAAACTTAGCTGATTTATAAATTCACGTGTAATTCAATTCAATAATAACAAGTCTTTACGTTGTAGGATAATTTTCATTCATAATCGGAAGTTGTAGAAACATTGTCATAGGATAAATGTCATACGAGTATACCAAAGTTATCACATCTTTAGCTAACAAAGTTATATCAATTTACTTGTTCTCCTTAAGAATAATATGGTAAGTGAGTATTATGTCCCTGCCATGAGAATTATTATAGCTAGAAATATTTTCGCATACATTAGAAATCTACTGGATGCAGCTGTGTTCAATGTTTCATCACAACATTTCAAGTAATAAGCAAGATAACAGATTCAATCTTTTCATTGTAAAATGGTGTAAAAGGTAACTTTGAAGGTAAAAAGGTGATTTTGAACTTAAGGTTACGCACTGTATTTACCAGTTTATCAATAACCACTCGACATAGAGTGAAGATTCAACAAACAAAATTGTTTGTTTTTAGAGTTTATTCTTATGGTACTTTTATAAATTTAAATTTTAATACATTATCTGAAAAAATCCCCCCCTAAAACCTCCTTTAACCAAAAGAGCCTTTATCCTTTAACCAAATTGGTATATCCACACCATAATGGCTGGATTTCGAACTATCATAATATTTAATGAAAATATTTTTATTGCCATCAAAAGAAATAATTGTCATTAACAATATTAAAAGAACAAACAATTTGGCTTAAAGGTGACTAGAAAAGTTATAGAAATAAAACAAACAAGAAATTACAAAAATGTTAACCTAGTTTAATCTGTTTCATACCAAATTAAATGTATAAAAAATTAAAAAGTTTTTAAAAGTATATTGAATTTGGAGTATGATCCATGAATTCAACAACTCTGTAGAACGTGTTGGTGATTAAATATATTTTTAATTTTCTTTTAAATGGTTAGAAATTTTTATGATTTAGATCAAATAATAAAAAATGCACCTACAGTAGACGCAAGATACACATTTGAATCGAAGGATTTCACCAAATTTCATCGTATTAACGAATTTATGATGTTTTGACATTTTTGTGGACCTCGAAAAGAAAAGAAAAACACAGTCTTGGGTCTAGGACTTGACATGGTGACCACGGTTATAACTTTATTGCCTAATGGAAATTCCCTAAAAGAGCTTATTTTATTTATTTACTAATAAATGTGTTTGATGCAGTAAAAAAATTTAAATTATTACAGGCTCTGTGAAGTCTTTGTACTTAAGATTGATACAGTGTTTCTACGCTTGTGTGAAGGTATTTAGAAGCCAATAAATAGTATGGACTTGATGCGGGGGCAATGTCCAATGTGGTTGAAGGTAAATAAACATCAGGCGATGCTCCAAAGTTGAGGCACGGCACCAACCAGGGTCGAGGCTATCATGGGGCAAGTGGCGACCCCAGGGGGCATCTAACCAAATTAACCTCCCGGTCGTGATAATTATTTCATATGCTTTTATCGCGGTTGTAAAAACTAATACTATAAATATTATTTAAATAAACTGTATCAGAAATACTTTACTTCATTACTTTTAGCGAATTTCCCATAGGGAAGAAGCTATTACCGTAGGTCTCATGGCGAGACTTAAGCTCCAATGTTAATCTTATGGAGGATAAGGAAAAATTAATATTTCCCATATTAATCAATATTTTTGGATTAAACTTGGTATTTACCTTTATGTGGTTGAGATCTATCTGTTATGCTTAAAAATCATAGTTTATGTGTTTATCATGGCAGCAAACCTGCATACTCTTTTCCCATGTTAATCATATAGGGAATAGGCAAACTCCTTTATTTATGGACAGATGTTGATGAAAGTTGGTATAAATGTTAAAAATTAAAATTGTTTTCGTTAAATGCCTACTTTCAGTGTTCCTCACAGCAGCAAACCTGCACACTCTTTCCTATGTTAATCTTATGGAGAATAGGCAAATAATTCTCATGGACAGATTTTCTCTATCTCCAACGGTTACCGAGATATTAAAAACTCTAAACACAGTACGTTGTATTGTGGGGCTCCAATGTTAATCTTATGGAGGATAGGGAAAAATTAATATTTCTTTAAATGAATATTTTTATAAAACTTGATATTTATTCATGTGTTATCTATCCATTTATGCTTAAAAATCATATTTATTGTATCATACAAACCTGCATATCTTTTCCCATAATATGGGAATATTAAATCCTTTATTTATGGACAGATGTTATGAAAGTTGTATAAATGTTAAATAAAATTATTTATGTAAAATGTCTAATTTCATTTAAAGCAGCAAATGCACATTTATGCTCATTTAGGACGATAAAATAATCTCATGGACAGATTTTTTATAAAAACTTGTCATATATAATATATAATATTGATTTATTCGCTGAGGCAGGTTTTCGATTTAAATTCTTTTTCTTAAATTAACTAAAAGATGGATACCTATCATACTTTCGTTCTTAACTGCTTATTTATAATATTTAACAATATTGTTTATAAATGTCATAGATTTTTTTTTATCCACATTTAACTTCAATTTGAATATTTAGGGACGATCCAAAATAAGTTCCTGCAACGTGGATAACAATAATAATTGCTTGATTGAGTTTCTTCGAAACTTCAATTTTTGTCTTCTTCGCGTTATATTTTGCTTATTGTGAAAACACAATAGCTTTAAAATTCACTCATTAAATGGTGTCCACATTTTATGCTATTTCAAACGCACACCTGGTTCAGATTAATTCATTACTTTTTTATGATCGGTTGATTTCTTTTTCATTCAAGGACGGAAAAACGTCTTTTAGACCTCATCATATGTATGGAAAATGACTTTTTTTCAAGCAGTAACGAAAATAGATTCTTTAAGAATGTCCATGACATTAGGCGTTCTTTGAAAACATACTTAGGCCTACTGTTTACCCCGGACATTAAATTTAACTTTTCTGTGGTACTGTATTTGTCGTAGACTAATTATCCAAAATTCTACTTTACATTTTTTTAGTCAATTTTAATTAGTAATTATATCTTACAAATGTATTGTTTTGCTGGAAAATCCAAAGAATTATTATTTTTCATTTAAAACCGAAATTATATGAAATTTTAATAAGAAAGAATAGAGCCGTTTTTGAGAAATTTGGAAATTTAATGGGTTTTGTGGGTGAGCTAACCTTAAGAATAAAAATTTTAAAAATGTCTATAGATATGGTGGATATCTATATACATACAAAAATTGATCTGAATCAGACCTTGGATCAACGACTGTGGCCCCCTATACTCATACATATCCATAAACTCGCACACAAGCAGACAGGCAGACGTCACTTCGAAATCATAAAATGTATGTATCCTCTGTAAATATAAAATCTAAAATGTTAACAATACTTTCCTTTATACCATGGAATAGATGAAATAAAATTAAAAGTATATAACCCATTCGTAACTTAAAAATATTGTGCCTTATAGATAAATAATAAACTCCGGCGAATAAAACCCTGTAGAATAATAAAGATTATTCTAAAGGGTATTTAGTGAAAAAGTAAAGAAAGTTCAGGGTATGATAATTTAAAACACTAAGAAATTGTTTACTCAAAAATATATACATTAGATTTAATTTTACGTGTCCGCATTAATTAGACTGCTTTATAAGTAATGTGTGATGTAGAACTTTGAAAAATTGTTAGAGTATTTTTACGGGTTGACTGTTCACAGTGGTTTAAACTACTTTTTAACTTACGGGGATACGTTTTTTATAAATATCCTTAAAATGCCTTTTTAAAAACATTACTAAGCCCTGATTAGCGTTTTTTACCATCTTCGATTTTTGCCTTCGTTGGCCTTTTATATGATCTCGCCAAGTCATATACTTCTATACAATAAATCTTTTGGTTTATTTTAACACCGGAAATCCCTAAGTTGATACAGAGTGCGTAGGTTTAAGGGCTTCTTCCAAGTGGTTATATTAATGTAACACTTTATCTTTTACTTTTTCCATACTTAGTCCTAGCTTATTTTGTAAAATAAAAATGGAATATATTAGTTTTGCCAAGGTTCTTTTAGCTTATTTTGATGTAATCCAACACTGGCCAATAAATGTAAATTGGAATAAATATCTCAAAAAAGGATTTATTGGTTGCTTTTAAATTTAAAAATTTTTGGGAAAAATTAGAAAAATTTTAGGAAAACTTCGATTTTTGTATACAATAATTTTGAAGATTTAAAATTTACATCGATGATGCTTGTGAAGATTCAAATGTAAATAACATAAATCTACACAGCCGTTATCTATATAAATAAAATTAGAGTTTTGTCTGTACAATGCTCAGAATTATTCATTTTTTAGTTATTTTTACTTTTCGTGCGTTAGAGAAGCCGAAACCGGTCTTATCTCAATTTTTGTCTGTTTGTCGGTTTGTCTGTTTGTCTGTGACCCTCCAGGAGGCATTTTACGCCGTCTTCTCCGAAAAAAAACTGGAGAACTGATTACAATGAAACTTTTTTCATGTATTCTATACATGCCAGAGAAGGTTTGTAAATGTTTGAAATCGCCCGCCGCCCCATGAAAAGTAAATATCGAGCATTTAAAAACGCACTTTTACACTTATATTCCTTGAATTTTGATTCAGTTTTCAATGAATAACCTACTGATAATAATCAGCTGTCTTTGTAGTTTAAAGATTTAATAGAAATAAAAACAAACAGCTGTCAAATCTTGAAATATATCAAGAGATGAACAACTCTCTGAAGGCAATTAATAGAAAAATTTAATATGTATAACACATACACTGATAAACTTTATAAACTGTGAACTTCGAGGCTACTTAGCGACATGCTGAGCCTGCCAAATGGCAAACAAGAAAAAAAATCAATATTAGTTAGTTTATATTGGTCATTGATTTTAAACCCATTTCGAAATCATACTATATTAAAAAGCTATTTAACGTATAACTAATAATTATAATTATTGTATTAATGTTCTAATCTATTTAATTGTAAAGTAATGCTAAATAATAAAGATGGGTATTGATTTATTTTCTTTGTATTGATTTGTTTAGGATTTTAGGTTTACATTTTGGTATGGTGATCTTTCTTCTTTAAACTGAATCCTACAACCCGTACAAAGGACGGGCTTACTGCTAGTAGCTAATAAACTAATAAAACTAAATACTAATAATGAACTAAATAAACTAAGTTTACCAATAACGTTGGTAACGTAATCGATTTTTAAAAGTCTTTTGAGCTATTAAAAAAACAACTTTCGCATTTTTTTTACTGCGCATCGCTCAGTTCTCAAGTACTTATCCTTATTATGACGGTTAGTGTCGGCTTTTACAGATATTGTGAATGTAAGTAAAAATAGTAACTAAAAATGTTTTGTTTCATTACCCCATGTGCACTGCAACATTGTATAGGTTTAGCTCGTTTTAGCCTGACTGTCCCTGACCCCAGGACACTGCGGGAGGCCCTAACCTCGTTTTGACCACTCTCAACAGATTTGGACTTGAGTACCATTACCCTGGGGTGTTAAACCAGTTAGGCCTAGTGGATTAGGGTTCAACCTACATTGGAGCAAGATGATCTGGGATACGGTTGGCCATGAATGAGATAGGATCACGTGGATATAGAGATGATACTAATAGTTTGTTGTGAATAAAATTGTGTTAACCCTCCAGGTGCTAACATCTCACTGTAAGATGTCAGCGAGTTGCAATTGTATAGCGCTATCGAAGTCAACAATTACCGTCACGGTGCTGCCATCTCCGAGCTAATACATACAACTACTCGTGTAGTTCCCTATTCTGACACTTGAGTTCGTTAATTTGCCGCTAGAGTATGCTTTTAAAGCCAAATAAGTGCTTTCTCAGACGGTGGTCCTTTGTAGTGTAGTGGTTAGACTGCTGTGCTGACGAGTACAACAGTTGAAGCCATTCGGAGGGACGAGGGTTCGAATCCCGACCATGAGCAATCCCAATTTGGCTTGCAAATGTATAGTATAGTGGCCCACCTTAAATAAACGGTTACCGGCTTGGGTAGAAGTTGACGGCATTTGTAGGCTTAATTGGGATTGCAGTGGACACCTATTTTGACACATCTAAAGATATGTGCATATTGTCCGATGTTGCTATATTCGATTTCCTTCTGCCTCCCGCATGGGACGTCCTCGTCCTTGATAAATGGCAGAAAATCGTTCCTTTAAAAAATAGAACTTTAGGATTTATCTGTTATCGTTCAGGTTATGTTTATAACCATTGCGGGACTTAAGATACACTCTGTAAAATTTTAATGTGTCAAATTAGCATATTAGTGAACCCATGTGGGACTTTATGTATACTCTATATAAAACAAATAGGCCTAGGCTACGTTAAATACGAAAAATAAAGGTAAAAAGGTGGAATAGTTTAGGCCTTTATAAAAACCATCCTACATGAGATCAATGGCTGATACTAAAACTAGGTTGTTTGGTAATCATGGCGTATGGTAGTCCAGTAACATGCACGAGTTCATGCACCATATTTTACGTAATTTTGTGGTTATTTTAATATTTAAAAAATGAAATCCCCATACTTAATCGCTATAGCTATAAATAAATGTAAATTCAGCATATTTAGATTTTTTTATCAAGAGTAAAGAGGATTTATTTGTCATTAAATAATACAGCATTAAGAGTTGTCAAATTAAATTAGTACAAATTAAATCACACTGCATTCTAGCATTCCACACCTTACCTAATTGCATATATGGCCCTTTAAAATAGAAAAACCCTGTATAATTCTCTTGCCACAAGAAACGACATCAAAGTGCCGCTGAAATTTGTTTAGCCTATATCAGAATCACTTATATCCAAATGCAAGGCATTGAAAACTTTTATATGACAATATTATATATTATTATGTCTGCTTAAAAAATGTTTTGTGGAGCTTTGACCAGAGTAAATAACTTACAATAAGTAAGTACAATTAGTAATAACTTACAAATTTTACAAACGTAACGACAAGTACGTAAATGGTAAAAAACTTTTACCATATACTAAGTATGTTATGTCTCATGAATTGCATTTGATTGATACCATGATAGTTTCTTTGCAATTGAAAAGTATGTCTTTTGTATCTCGCAGTTTAATAAAAGCATTTTCCACTAATATTAATTTAAAGGATTTTTTATGATTTTTAAAGTCAAATTACTAAATAATGGTTGGGTGGATTAAAATTTTTCTTCCATACAAACCTTACCCTGGCATTAAGGAACACAACAAAAAGGAATCGTCCAATTTGGTGCAATCGTTCTCGAGTTATGGAGTCACGTCAAAAAAGGGATTGTGATTTATTTATTTAGTAGATAGATGTGGTTCAGATAGTTTCATGATTCACATGAAACATTTTAAGGAAGCTGGCAAGTGATCGTGCCAGTTCGGTCTCCACCGCAGAGAGCGGTTGAGACGCGACGACAGCTCAGCTCGCCAAGCTATTTCCTTGTAGTGAAATGTCGCGTTTCCGGCCCAGGATTGCTGAATATCCGCCGTCGGTGACAATTAGCGGTGATTAGCAACCACGGATTGAATCTTCACCGGATCTCGTCTCACAATCTGATTATTCTTCTGCAAAGACGTGTGATTGCTCTCTGATCAGTTAAGTTCGTTGTGCGTAACTGTCGTTCGTAATCAAGTATTTTTCGTTACATTTCAAACGATCAGTCATTGCATAGCCGTAATGGAGGTCGCTGATTTAGATTAGTAGCTTAAATTGTATTTTATTCATTTTATTATTGAGGATAAAACCGTCTAAAACTTAAATGATAGTGTTATATACTATGGTCAAGATTGAAACTATATTAATTAATTATGAAACTATATCTATAGAAAGGAATTTAAAAAAATCAAATCTCTATATATAAAATTGAATGTATGTATGTGTCTGTATGTCCTTTATGCGTTGCCAAACTACTCATCCGATCGCCATGAAATTTTAGGAAGCTGCTCTGTATGTGTCTGGGAAGGTTTTCGTGAAAAAGTATTTTCGATAACCCCATAAGTTTCCATTTTATGGCGTTTTAAATTTCTAATGTTAACCTTATGGAGAGTAAGTTTGTTTACAAAATGCCTACAATGAAAACATTTGATTTCTTAGCTACAGCTGATTGGTTTACTTTCCATTAGCAATATGCTTTACTATCCAATGCCATCTGAATCATTCATTAATGTTAAACTAAGAAGTAAATGTGCACTGTAAAAAATGAACAGCTTTATTCACCACGTTAATAGTTTACGGTTTTGGGGGATTATATATTTATATTTTTATTTTCTGTCTGATTAAAGTCACGTGTTTATATGATAATTACAATGTTTATATTATTACGTTTATTATAATAATCAGCTGTTGTATATCTTTCCTATAAAAGCCGTATTACAATTAGGTTTCGTTTGGGTTTGGATTGGATTTGAAAATTGTGAATTAATCCACTCAGATTTATTTGTTTTATGGGAATGTTATTAATATGTTTTATCGTTTCAGTATTGTTATTCACTATGCAGCGACCCAGAATATATAACCTTTCACAATGAAGCCGTATTGCTATTCGACTTCAGAACATGGCCAATCTTAAAGTTAACATGTGTTTACTGTGAGGCGTTACGAAGTTCGCCGGGTCAGCTAGTGTACTATATAAAATAGTAATAACTGAAATACAAATTTACCGATATTCACTTATTTATACTAGTTCGATTCCTATATGACGTTTTAAATTTTAGTTATTTTTATATATTTTATAATTTATTGTAATAGAGAAAATTTTAAAGTGACTACGTCAATTTGTAGGTTTCAATAATAATTTTAGTCGTTATTGCCGATAAATTGATGTCGTCGCAAATTAAGAGCCGATAAAATATGAAAAAATACGTTGAGAAGTATACTTAAGTTTTCTGTTTGGTTCAATTATCAGCTGATCATATGTAATTAACTTGTTCTTTTTCTATTTTCTTGTTTACATCACTAACCAGAATGAATTCTAAGCCAAGTATGAATGAGGAATGAATGTAGGATGATTGTGGCGCGATCTTGTAGTCTTGTTACTGACTAAGGCTGACATGTTCCTTAGACAGGACTGTTAATTAATAGCCCAACAGCCGATGGCAACTAATGGACCTACAGTTTAACGTGGAATCCGAACCACGGCCTTTGAATTACAAATTCGTCTAATTATGAAGATGGTCTTTGTGAATTAACGTAGTATTCAATAGTGCGGACGTTAATCCACACAAGAGAACACTATATCCACCGACCATCTCTCACAACTATCCACAATTCGTGACCTCCAAGTAGCTGGATTACAGGACGTCGCCACCGTCCCAGTCTATATATTTACATTATGTTTATAGAGAGTTTTGTTGTATTTTGCATTTATGATTTGTATAATCAATAGATTGAAGTTGCTTCGATAGTATGAAAAAGTAATAAAAAATAAAAGAAGTAAGAAATTAAAATTTACATAAAGTATACAGAAAATAATTTTAAAATAACCATTGAAACAGTTTAAATGACTATAAATTTTATATGCCCTCCTAGAGATGGATGTAACTACAATAACTGGATGTTACATATCTGACATATAACAAAAACCATAATCATAGATTTTAGGATCCAAAAACGTTTAAAATACTAATTATCACAAAGAATAAGCTTTAAAAAATTAAATTAGAATTAAATTATCCACTGTATTATGTAATACGATCATCTATCAGCGAAAGGTAAGCTGTCATATCTCAGTGGTTAGGGGACAATTGCTAGGCCATTTCTATCTGCACATCTCTTCCGACTGTTGACATGAACGCCAAAAAAACGAAACATTACGTACTGAAATTTGAAGCAAAGAAAAATATCTCTCATTTCATTTCCCAGATGGGATATCAAAAGTAAACTTTAAGAGTCTGCATCAGTGGTAGCCATCTTGAATTTTAGCCCCGTAAGAGCAATGTTAAATTCTGGCGGAACATACCTTCACTTTGGCGTCTGTAGTGGCGTTAATTATCAAAGTATCAATGTAAAACTTTGGAAGTACATTGATGAGATGTGGCTCAAGGGCATGACTTTTTAATATGTTCAAAAATTTAACTTGATATAAAAACAAAAATCCAGGAATATTTAAAAAATAAATCATTATTATTTTTTTTATTGAGAGCTAAAATAAGAAGTTCTGTAAGGTGGTGCCCTGGAGGACTGTAATACCTTTAATTTGACACCTTTTCCGAAACTTATGACAATAGGTCAAGGAGATATAGGCGCCAGAATTTAACATTGCTCTTATGGGACTAAAATCCAAGATGGCTACCACTGATGCAGACTCTTAATCGTATAGCGTGAAAAAATGAAAAAAATAAAATGAATATGAACGATTAAATTTTTGAATAAATGTCCAAATAAATTAGCTTAGAAAATAAAAAAAATAGTGTTTGGAAACAGTAATTATCATCCGTTGTGAAAGACTTAGACGGGAAGACGTGGGGCGCTGGGGGAAGGAAATGGCTTGTTTGTGTCGATTCTCGAGTCTCAGCCCCAGTGACACTGTGAGGCGTTCGCTGATCGATCTCAGGTCTCCCCCACGATATGACAACACGTCACCTTTGTCGAGGGCAACCCAACCTGGATCCTCCTGAAAAACAGACGAAGCAATTTGGAAGATATCGTCTTTTTATTTATGAACTTCGTTTCTAGTCTCGGGTTTCGTTCGGGTAGCGTTGTTAAAACCTCTTAACCTCTTAGAGGTGTTATTAAAGAGTTGCTCTTTAAAAATTAGGTTAATAATATTACCCAGCCGTTTCCAGAAGTTTCTAAAAATGAACCACCACTAAACAAAATACCCACGTCACAGCAGACCTGCGTACTCAGCGAATTTCCAAATCAATAATATATTTAATAAATATTAAATCTAATAAATTCAAATAAATCTAAGTGGATTGATTCACAATTTTCTAATCCAACCTAAAACCAAACAAAACCTAACTGTAATACGACTTTTATAGGAAAGATATACAACAGCTGATTATTATAACAAACGTAATATGTATAAACACTATAATTATTTTTTATTTGGCCAACATAATTGTAATAAACACGTGAGTTTTAATCAAACAGGAAAAATATAAATATATGATCCCCAAAAACCGTAAACTGTTAACGTGGCGAATAAATCTGTTCATTTTGTACGGTACACATTGATTTCATACCTGTAGTTTTACCATCTATGGTTTTACATTAATGAATTATTCAGATGGCATCGGATAGTAAATCATATTGCTCTAATGGAAAGTAAAACAACAGCTCTAGCTTAAGAAATCACATGTTTTTATTGTGGAAAATTTGTAAACAAACTTGGTCCCCATAAGGTCAATATTAGAAGTTTTAAACACCATAAAATGAAAACTTGTGGAGCTTTCGAAATAGTTTTTCACTAAAACCTTAAAAGTGTAGAGAACTTCCTAAAACTTCATGGCAATCGGATGAGTAGTTTGGCAACGCATAAAGGACATACATTCATTCACATTCATTTTTATATATGTAGAGAAGTGAAAAATACTGACATATTTGTTACACATATATTATCACTAAGCTTCGAATATATCATTACAGAAAAAGTATAAAATTAAGAGTAATTATAAAGAATTAAAGTCTACTCAGACGCGGATGTTCTAAGTCTCTTCTAAGTTGAGAATGTGCTAATCATTTTCCGACTTGTGTCTGGTTTGTAAAAGTTTATAAAACCCCCTCTTGTAAAAAGGATCTATAGAAAAATAATGTATGCGTATGCACTCGAGGTTATTGAAACATTTCTTAAATCTATATTTAATTAGTATTGATAACAGTATCTCTTTAAGTTACTGGTACATCAAACTGGACTCAAAATGACTAAATGCTTTTCCCCAGTGATTTATAGAAAAGACACAAAGCTTGCGACACAATATACGAGTATCTTATGGCGAGGCCACCAAAACAAATTCAGTTGAGAGTTTTTTATAAATGAAATTTGCAGTTATTATCTATATAAATAAAATTAGAGTTTTGTCTGTACATTGCTCAGAATTGTTCATTTTTTAGTTATTTTTACTTTCTGTGCGTTAGAGAAGCCGAAACCGGTCTTATCTTAATTTTTGTCTGGTTGTCGGTTTGTCTGTTTGTCTGTGACGCTCCAGGAGGCATTTTACGCCGTCTTCTCTTTAAAAACGGGAGAACTGATTACAATGAAAATTATTTCATGTATTCTATACATTTCAGAGAAGGTTTATAAATGCTTGAAATCGCCAGCTGCCCCTTGAAAAGTAAATAACGAGCATTTAAAAACCCACTTTTACTCGATATTACTAGCATTTTGATTCAGTTTTCAATGAATAGCCTACTGGCAATAATCAGCTGTCTTTGTAGTTTAATATTTAATAGAAATAAAAACAAACAGCTGTCAAATCAATATTCGTTAGTTTATATTGGCCATTGATTTTAAACCTATTTCGAAATCATACTTTAATTAGTATTTCAGGTTTACATTTTGGTATGATAATCTTTCTTCTTTAACTAAATCCTACAAACCGTACAAAGGACGGGCTTACCGCTAGTTGCATATAAAGTTATAGTCCAGTATGAAAACTCGATAAATGTTATCTAAAGTATGTGTGTTTGTTTACAGGTGGGAGGTGAATACCCTCCACAGGTGACCAGTTCACCCCCTTCCGCCGCCGCCCCTGCCACTGCCACCGCCCCCGCCACAGCCGCCAACCTCTCGTACACGCCTGACAAGAGCCCCCAGTGCAGCGGTAGGTACTTGTACAACGACCACGAGGTATCTAGTGTTTTACAATATTTTTTAAAAATTGGTTGGAGAGCAATTAGTTTCGTTTCTTGAGTCGGAAAATATTAATATTACTCCTGGAACACAGTCATGCTTTCGGAGAGGTTTCGGCACTAGTTAGACTTTTCTGAATGTTATGGGTGAACTGATATGTGCTAAAGATAAAAATTGGAGTTGTATTGCGACTGGATTGGATTTTCCTCAGACATTCGATTCGGTTAGATTCAAATTCCTGTTGGTCAAGATGGTTTTTAAAATTTCAGTGATCGATCCGTGAATTGGGTTTCTTCCCACATATACATAATAGATCACCGACCTACCTTAGTATTTAAGCCAAGTATGAATGAGAAAATTGTAATATGATTGTGGTGTAATCTTTTAGTAGTTGTCCTGAGTTGTAGGGAGTAAAATAATGGATGATTTATGCTGTTTCATCAATGAATAAAATTTGATTCAAACAGTTGTATTATGACCTACCCCTGAATTTTAGTTACATTTCATAGAAATTAGAATTAAATTGTAATTGTGTTTGATTTATCTCATTCTTATTCATATAGTGTTTTAGTCAGTAATGTTACATTCCCTTGTTTATTTCAGTGGTGTGAGTTGATCTTAAATATATTTTTACAATTTTTTATCAGACTTTAATTTAATCTCTTTCCCAGCTCCTGAACCTTGTTGAAGGCATGGAAATTGGCTTATCCATCTAGCTTATCATGAAGAAAACAACAAACCTAGGTTGACTTGGTGGGACCCAGAGTCCAACCCCATTCCGTTCAATCAATTATTCAGTAGAAACATCTGATCTGCTGTGAAATTGTTTTCAACAAATTTATTTAACCATTTACTTCCTTACATAAAAACTAAAATTGATATTAGATTGTGTTTTTTAAGTGTACTAATGTGACTGTGGATATTTATTCGGGTGTAAATGTGTGTGTGTGAAAATCATCATGACAACCATTGAATAATGGGCTATGCTGCTGAGGATGGACCGTCATAGGTTCAAAACACATACAGCGTAAAAGTACAAATTTTACACCTTAAGGTGTTTTACAAAGGTAAAACTTAGAATCATGATAATACAGTAGATGTTTTCGAAATATTATGAAAAAGTATTTGTTGAAGAACAGCAGATATTCAATTGAGGAATATTTTTCATAATTTTATTTGTACAGAATGTGTGTCCAAAATTTGAAAAATTTAGTCATAGTTTGGTTATAATAACAGCTGTTCAGATGAACTGAAAACATTCCCTTTAGACACATCCACGATCAAACCTATTTCCCACTGGGAAGTAAATATAAACATGTTTGTTTTGATTTTTTCTAAAGTAAAATTGTATGAAGCTGAATTAAATTTTTACAATATATTAATAGGAAATTAATATTAAACAGAAAAGTTACAGGAAATTTGATTTTTTATTGAATCTCAGAAAAAAATGCCAATCAGGTGAGGTGTAGTCCGGTGTTATCCGATCATCGTGTTGTCCGTGTCCAAGTCGTGTCCGTGTACAGAAGCCGGGTCGTGTCCGTGTTGTACTGGCCCTCCATCATCTGGAACAAAAATAGGTTTTGGCATTTTAATGAGCATTCACCATGGTTGAAATAATAATCTAGTTTTAGTCCAATTAGTTGGAAAAAATTATTTAGTTAATCTTCCATGATTTATACTTCACAAGGAAGTGTTTAGGTAATGAGAATGGTTAAAAAAATATTATCCTTATCTTAATCTATATTTTATATCCCTTAAGATTTCCGGATTAAATGTAATGTTTTTCCTATAAGACTGAGAAACAACTTGACACATGAAATAATAGTTGTACAAATACAATCAATGGCCACGAGAAATTGATTGGAGCAGGTCTCAGACTGGCATAATCAGATTTCCGTCCTACAGCCCTTCAAATTGTCCATTTTATGTCAAGGAATTTTTTTGACATGAGCATGTCTTAGCTTTTGGGGATGTTAGTGACTTTAAGATCGAAAATATGTAACAGGATTCCATAGAAACTATCAAGGGCGATTTTATTGATTTTTTAATATTAAAGAATAAGAACAGCTGTTAGGGTGAATTAAAAATATTACCTTTGGACATATCCATGATCTAACCTATTTCCCACAGGAAGAAAATACAAACATTTTTTGTTGTTGCAGTTAACCAAAACAGCTGATTGAGGTTATTTTTATTAGTGAAATTCTTAAATAATGAATATTTTATTTTTAGCTTTAATTATTTTGTTGGGTTTGATTTTACAGAAATCGTTATCTATATCTATATATATAACAAAGTCGTGTTAGTTACATGCATTATAACTCGAGAACGGCTGGACCGATTTTAATGATCTTTGATTTTTTGGATTCGTCTCTGCTCCGGTCATGCTTTAGGCATATTTAGTTTCCATTTTATAGCGTTTTAAATTTCTAATGTTAACCTTATGGGAAATAAGTTTGTTTACAAATTATCTATTAGATTTATTTGTTTTATGGGAATGTTATTAATATGTCTTATCGTTTCAGTATATTTATTCACTATGCCGCGACCTACAATATATAACTTTTCACAATGAAGCTGTAATGCTATTCGACTTCAGAACATGGCAAATCTTAACATGTACCTTAACAATGCGTTGTTAACATGTATTTACTGTCAGGCGTTACGGAATTCGCCGGGTCAGCTAGTTTCCTATAGAACAATACAGCTGTAACCATACACAATAACTGTCGTAAACATTACAAAATTTGCTACTTATGTGTAGAGGATAATTTTAAATTTTTAAGGATAATTAAATAGAATTCCCAAATCAATGAAAAGTCGCGTAGTACCTATGCATGTCTGCTGCTACGGTTTTTGGCATTACCAAAAGCTATATTTTGTAAACAAGAAATGCAATCAAATGACAATGCAACAACTGTAAATTGAAAGTAAAAACATTATTTATAACTGGCGTTTAGCTTCAGACATAATAAAATCCATAAATACACAGTTTAGTTAATCAAAATAAAATAATTATTACATTACCTCTGATGGTAGAGTCTAGTAGTAGCCGACGACGGCCATGTTGACGATGGTCCTCTCCTTGCCCATGATAGTAGTAGTCTGATGTTTCGTTGACGGAAATATCTGCTGCAATGACAGTCAGCTGATCCTTATATACCGACACGCCGCCTCCGTCGACCAATCAGCGCGCAGCGTCACTCTCGTACGATAACAGCGGACTTCGACCAGTAGTGCGAGACAAACATTAGAAAATTGACTAATCAGCACTTACATTTTTAAAGCAACATTTATGACGTCCCCATAAAAACTTTAAAATAAATTTCCAGTTGGAGATAGTGTCAAAATAAACTTATTATTGATACTGTATAGGTTTTGAATTTGACCATTTTTAAGTTTTCGAACCCACTCATGTCGTTTATTTAAGTAGTCATAATCACTTATGTCTACAGGCAGGCCTATAAGCTATAGCAATTATGCACGATAGTTACGAGTTATTATCTTTTTTATGATAGAGAAATTGAAAAGTGGGAAATGTCATTTCCTAGGCCAGAGTTTCTCAAACTCAAAGTAAGTGTGAGGGGTCCGCGAGTTTTTTTTGGGGATCAGCGAAAGATAGTAAAAACTAATCCTGTTCCTCGATGGGTTTCTTACAGTCTTTCTGGCAATTGGTCTTTTTGGTATGAAACGTTTCGGCTCTTTTCAAGTGAAGAGTGATTTCCACCTCTGATTTTTTATGGTTTTTTCCAAATCTTTCTTCCTTTTGTCATTAACACAACTGTTTATTTCCAGTTTTAAAGCTTTTATTTTAACTTGTTTTCCATCGCAATAGGAACAAGTATCGGTCCTAGGATAACCGAAGCCTATGTTGAATTCAGTAGTGAAAATAGTTCGGTATATTCGGCCCGTTCTTTCCATGAATCCGTGGACTTGACCCCTTCATTCCCAGGACAGGGGTTTTCCCACACGGTATTTTAACATGGACATAGCTCTTTCATTCCAAAAACGTATAACACATTAGATTCAGCATTAAAAACACTACAAATTACCGTTGATAACTAAAAGATTTTTTTGGACTTATCCCCTTTATTCCCTGTGCCCTTCAAATGGAATTACTGCAATTAGAAATTAATGGGAAATTATAATGGATGATGAATTTTGGCGTGGTATAATTGTTCTTACATAAAAAATACCTGCGTATAATCGGACCTGTTACCCAGCGAATTTCCAATCATTTATGAATGATTTGAGCCAAGGTTAGTAAGAGTAATTCCTCAAATTAATGTTTTAAAGTTAAATGAGTAGTTTCAACATGCTCATCGATGAACTGGGTCACTGTGAACGACCGAACGGGGATTGAGTGAGAATAATCGATACGGTGATCTTGCCAGGAAGCCCCCTGCGGCGTTGATCTTATAGAGCCGTCTCTCCCCGTCTTCTAGAGGGGTGGAGCAGCTTTACAGAAAGCTGATTGAACTTCCTTTATTATGAAATCACAAATATGACTTTTAGAAGTCCATATTTTTAAGTTTGCATAGCTGATAATTGGTAAAAATTAACCTAATTATATATGTTAAAGATAGTTTTTTAATTAAATGACCTTGGACGTGTCACGTCCGTCTGAGTCGTCCAGCAACTTATGACTTATGACAGTCCGGAAAGATTTATTTATGTGTAAACTAGCTGACCCGGCGAACTTCGTAACGCCTAACAGAAAATACATGTTAACTTTAAGATTGGCCATGTTCTGAAGTCAAATAACATTGCGGCTTCGTTGTGAAAGCTTTAAATATACAACAGCTGATTATTATAATAAACCTAATATGTATAAACATTGTGAGTATTTTATTTGACAAACATATATACACGTGACTTTTAATCATACAGAAAAAAATAAACACAGTACATAATTCCCAAAAGCCGTAACCTATTATCGTGGCGAATAATGCTGTTCATTTTATACAGTACACATTTACTCCATAGTTTTACATTAATGAATGATTCAGATGGCATTAGATAGTTAAGCATTTTGCTAATGGAAAGTAAAACAACAGCTGGTTTAAGAAATCAAATGTTTTGATTTTAGAAAAATTTGTAAACAAACTTATACCCCATAAGGTTAACATTAGAAATTTACAACGCTGTAAAATAGAAACTAATTGAATTTATGGAAACTGAATATGCCTAAAGCATGACCGGAGCAGAGTCGAATCCAAAAATCAAAGATCATTAAAATCGGTCCAGCCGTTCTCGATTTATACTGCGTGTAACTAACACGACTTTGTTTTATATATTTAGATTAACATTTGTGTAATATTTCCATCATTTACCACAAAAAAATATCCTAAGGTTTAAATAATAAATTATTTATTTTATTAATTTATAACAAACCTTTATCCAAGTTATCAAATCTACTGTCAATTTATTCAACTAGCAGTAAGTCCGTTCTTTGTACGGGTTGTAGGATTCAGTTTATAGAAGAAAGATTATCATACCAAAATGTAAACCTGAAATCCTAAACAAATCGGTACAAAGAAAATAAATAAGTACCCTGGTTCATTATTTAGCATTACTTTACAATTAAAACTCCATAAAATGGAAACCTACGGAGTTTTTACAAATACTAAAACCTCCCGGGGCACATATAGAGTGCTCCATGAGTAAAGAACCAATCTCTGGGAAAAGGTTGTATGGATAAAAATAAAGAGAAAACTATGAATAATTTTTTTTCAAAAACACTTTGTTTACTAGATATCCACCATTATGTAATTTTTACGAAATGACTGTTATCTTAAAAAAATTTCAACCGATCTTTTATCAAACTCAATATTATTTTTTTAAACTCAAGGCTTATTTTTGTGATAGTTGGTTTGGAGCGGTGGTGCTACCAATCACCATGTCCAAGGTGTCGTTATAAAGGTCTTAGCATGTAGTTTTGCCATCAATAAAAAAATTTGAAAATTCACCGTGGTCATAGAAAATAATGGGGTCAAAGTCGCGATTTTCCCCATAAACCTAATATGGAGGTAAACACCGACGATCGAGAATTCAGCTGTTTATTTAAGGAAGTGGTTAAATAAACAAATTAAATCTGACAGTTAAACATGGTTCTTTCTTTTTTCGTTTAATGAAGACATCATCGTACAGCTGGAAATAAAACACCAGTTTTTATTTGCATAAATGCTTCCAACTCCAATATTGATATTATCCAGAGGTATCAGTCAAGGACTTTGAGGATGATTCTACGAGCTCCATGGTTTGTTACTAACAGAGTTATCCATGCTGACACAAAAATGCTGACTGTAAAAGAGGAAATTACGAGATACAGCAGGAAACATCAATCTAAACTCGAAGATCATCCTAATAATCTAGCAGTTAATCTGTTGGACAACAGTGAATCTACAAATCCAATTTTCTCAAAAACGGCTCTAACGATTTTGATTAAAATTTGATAGTTTATAGTGCACAGAGTACTAAATAATTTGACACCACCCGCATGTCTGTAAAAATGACGGTTCAAAAGTTATGGGCTTTTAAATGTCAAAAAAATCAAATTTTAAATTTTCAGCGAAAACAATAAAAGTAAAGTATAACTTGACTGGTACCATTGAAACCAGCTTAAAAAACTAAACAAATTAGTATTTGAATTATTTGTCTTCGACTAACGGTTCCAGAGAAAAGTTAAATTTACTGTCCACGATAAACGCAGTACGTTGTCTGAAAGCGCCCAATGTTATTCTTATGGAGAATATAAAAAAATCAATTTCTTCCTTACTTTCCAATCGTTTTCCATGAAACTTGGTATGAAGTGTAAGGTCAAATCACCGAACAAAACCAGCTCAAAAAAGGCTTGGTAATACCGGGGGGGGGAGGGGTTTCCCCCATACAATTTGAACAATAAATTATTAAATGATATTTAGAATAACTTTGTAGAATATGATAGTTTTATTACAGATTGTCTTTTTTAAATTTACTTGAGGGAGAAAGTATGTGTCAGTCCACTGGTACCGTTTATTTTGTTCATGTAACATTTAAAAGTTGGAGTTAAAATTAGCCATCGCTTTGTGAATTGAATACGTAAATTAACACGCGTCGGGTAAGCTAGTACACTATAAAGGTAATGTTAAGATCATATCACTGAATCTAAACTATAAAGTATTAGATAGGTGAATAATACAAAACATAGAATGGAGTTATGAAAACAACAAATAACAAGGTTCTCCTAGTGGTGGCCAAAGTCCTCCAGCTATTATCGTACGAGGGTGACGCTGCGCGCTAATTGGTCGACGGAGGCGGCGTGTCGGTATATAAGGATCAGCTGACTGTCATTGCAGCAGATATTTCCGTCAACGAAACATCAGACTACTACTATCATGGGCAAGGAGAGGACCAACGTCAACATGGCCGTCGTCGGCTACTACTAGACTCTACCATCAGGTATGTTTTGTACCTTTTATGTTGTAGTATTAAACAAAACAATATTCTAAATATTTATTTTCAGCTAAATATAAAATAAAGTTTTACCACTAAATTTCCTGTGATTAAAATAATGCAAAGGCCAACATCTTAAGTGTATTTTCAGACATGTTTAGTGAAATATTTTTTAGTGAGTTAAAACGCATGCAATTTACGAAATAAGTCTTTTACTAATAAAACATGAATTTTCACGTTGTTCTACGTTTATCATTACTTTTTTATTTCTCTTATTTTCTAATTAAATGTATCTTTAATTAATCCAATGATTTTTTATCAATCGCATTACTGTTCACTTGATTGTCGTAAAAAGTTGGTTAAAGTTGGTTACTATCAAATTAAAGATAAAGTGGCTGTCTATGGCAGAGGTTGTTAAACACCATCTACTCAGAACCCCCACAAATAATTATGTATGTAATAGGGCCCTATAAAATTACCCCCACCCTTTATCCCCCATGACCCCTTGAATTTTATTTTACATTAATCATTTCAAAAAAATTACTTTTGTAATAAGGTGTATGATAAAACAATAAATAATCTGCAGTATTGATAACTTTATTTTCAAATAGACCTGCATAAATATTTTGATATAGGTAGAGCCTACCTACTGGAATACATGACTCAAATAACTTCTTGAGACGTTACTTTAGTACGAACAATTATGTTATTCTTTCGTTTTAACAATCCCTAAAATGTTGGGATTCATCATGTCCATTCAAGTTTTAACCTTAAATCGGTTTCAATATTTTACTTTTTTGTTGGCTTCCGGTAGTACAGTTCAAAAAAATGTTTTTTACACAAACACGTTGTTCAATGAGGAACAATATATCGATATCAGAGATTTTCGACAGGTTCTGGTACTTGAACTTGAATAATACTTGTTACTAATTTAACATAATACTTTTTATCCTCAATACTAATTAAATATATATTGCATAATTTATAGAGCTATTATATATAGTATGAATCCTAGGAATTACATATTAATAGTGATGTGAGAGAGTTAGGTTAAAATTTATTGATTTAATTCTAGAGTAATTTCAGAAATGTAATAGTAACTTCAATATAATAAGTCGTTGATCACTGATCAAAATAATTAGTCATTCAAATATTTCATCCTATTATTTACAGATAGGGTTTTATGACACAAAAGGTTTTAATTGAATATGTTTAAATGTTCCAGATGATGGAGGGCCAGTACAACACGGACACGTCCCGGCTTCTGTACACGGACACGACTTGGACACGGACAACACGATGATCTGATAACACCGGACTACACCTCACCTGATTGGCGTTTTTTTCTGAATATTAATAAACTTTAAATTCCCGGCATTTTTATGTTTTGTTTATAACTCTATCCTATGTCCGTTAAACCCACTTTGTATTATTTTGACTTAACGTAAAATCATAAAAGTTTAAATACGATTATATAGTATGTTGTGAGCTATAATATAATAGCAATAATATCATTCACAATCAAGTTTATTGCTACATTTATTTTGTTATTTTTGTGATCTAGAGACACATCTTTTTATGCTTTATTATTTTTATCGTTCTTTGTAAATATTAACCGAAGTATTTTTTTCTTGCTTGAATAATAAAAAGATCTAATAGGTATGTCCAAATTCGTGGGTTTTCGTGTGCGTTATGACGCATGCGTCCACGCACGAATCAGCGCAGGATGCATTATGCGTAGACACAATGTCTTATTTGAACAATTTGACAATACACAACAATGCGAATGGAACAGCTCACGTACCTTAATCAATATTTACAAAAAACAGAAATTAAAAAATATTGCTTTAGTCGTGACACAAAAATTTACTCTGCTCTATTTGAAAAAGGCCAACACATGGGGCTATGAAAGTTTATGTAAGTAAATATCTAAAGTGGTTTCTGAGAAAAAGAAACATAATTATATAATTTAACACTGGTGGTATAGGGCCGTACGACCAGACAGTGCTGCAATGTAATTGGACTTATTTACTCTATTTATTGTTACATGCTCTATTATCGTCTATTCACTAAATATGCTGCACCAATTCCTCCTAACAAAATAGCATAGTCTTCACTTATTTTCAAACCACCAAACACCGCGGAAGTAATGCACAAGCTGAAAAACACGATTTCGTTTTTTGAATTACGACTCTAGGTCTGGTAAAATGTTAAACAAAGTACGTTGTTTGATGTTATTCTTAAGGACGATATCTAAAAATCAACAACTCTCTTATTTACCTACTTAAATATTAAAACAATGTTTTGATATTATTTACGGATTGTGACGCTTCAATAGGCCTAACTAATTTAACCTAGTTTTTAACTATTTTTTCGGGACCTGTATATATTTTAGGTTCCTATGTAATAATTTACCCCAAAATTGATTTTCATTCCTTTATGAATTCTTCAAGACCATAGAAATTAAGCTTGATGGTAGCCATGATAATACACAAAACAATGTTATCATAGTTTGTTTATACAGTAATGGAGTTACTATATATCAATTTACCTATACTCCATAAGTATAACGATGAATAGGTACGTTTGCTTCATGAGATATATTAAAACTAGAATTTTTGACATACATTAGACCTTACATATATGAAGCTGTATATCACAAGTTTATCACAATACTGTTTTAAATAATAAGGAAGTTCTATCAATTTCCTTATTCTCTATAGGATTAATATGGAAATGATTACGTAGATTTGCTGCAACAAGGAACAACCATTTATAGATTTTTCATCATGAATGATCAAATCTGAACTTTTTGTAGATGTATAACAAAATATATTTCATCATAAGAAACAATAATGAGGTTCAATCAATTTGCTTATTCTCTATAAGAATTAAATTGGAGTAAATAGATTAAAGCCACTCGTAAAAGGTTTACAACGATTTACTGCAAGGTTTCAAATAATAAGCAAGAAATCAATTTTAACCTTTTCCCAAAAAAATTGGGTATCCAAAAGGACAACGTACTGAGTTTACCAGTTTTATATTACCGTAACCGCTTGACATAGAACGAAGAATAAAAATACTAAATTGTGTTTCTGAGATAATTCCAAATGTGCTAATAAAATTATGTAATTATGTATAAAATCTCCAGAAACCTTTTTTGAGGAAGAACCCCCTTCGGATGGACCGATTTTTCTTTTAGTAAATAAATGGTAAATGTTCAATGAGCTTTTAATTTTTTAGTACTGATATCACCTCTTTTCTAGGTCTTAAACCTTTTGCAAATAGTTTAACTTTATTATGTTTTTTTTTGTTTATGTTCTTTTTAGGGGGTAGTGACTATCCTGATGGACATTATATTTGATTGCTAATGCATTGATTGATATGTAAGTTTTAGGGAGTGATGCTGAATTGTAAGAATGCTTTTACAGCTTACAACACTTTTTACAGGGAATAATTTTAAATATATTTTCAAAATTGAAGACTTTTTGGTAGCTTGATGATAGGCAAAAGGCAATAGGCAATTCTAAAAAATGTTAAAAGCCGGATTTTATCGTTATGATTCAAACGATATGTTTTTTCAAAGTCAGAATTTGTAATTCTGAATTGTATATTATCTTGTATTCCATGTACATTCTTAGGTACTATATACAGGTTCTCTTTATATTGTTTTTGTATGATATACCGTAAGCCCCAAATATATCTTTAACAACGGTATCTCCAAATAGAGAGGAAACATCTGTTAATTGAGAAACGTAGAACAGTGTGAGTATGTTATTACGGTTTACAGAAAACCCTATATCAGTGAACTGACAAAGCATGAGTTTTATTTATGTAGAACTCTAATGTAATGTAATGTACAATTGTACTAATGCAGAATTTATTGTGTCAAAACAATCGATAAATACCTTTCACGCGCCCTTTTCCTAATTGTGTAGAGATTTTGGGGTGCTACCCAATTTGCTCCACCTTGAATAATATATTGAAATTCGTTTAATTGGGCAAACCAACCCAAAGATTCTTCCCTGTTTGATTCTAAGAGATGAAGAAGTTAGGTGGGAATGATTATTCCGTATTGACCATAAGAATTACATTGAATACACTTAGACGACTTAAGAGTCTGCATCAGTGGTAGCCATCTTGGATTTTAGTCAAACAAACAAACAACATATTCAAAAACAAAATATTCCTGGATTTTTGTTTTTATATCAAGTTAAATTTTTGAACATATTGAAAAGGTCATGCCCTTGAGCCACATCTCATCAATGCACTTCCAAAGTTTTACATTGATACTTTGATAATTAACGCCATTACAGACGCCAAAGTGAAGATATGTTCCGCCAGAATTTAACATTGCCCTTACGGGACTAAAACTCAAGATGCCTACCACTGATGTAGACTCTTAAGGTCTGTTTATTCACCTCATTTATTTATTCACTAGCTTCGCTCGCTGAATAACATAAACAGCTCGCTGGTTACATAAACAGTAACTTAAGGATACGTATTATTCTAACAAACTTTTCTTTTGGGTACAATTTCTTTTTTAATATGAAATAATATGTTTTTTCATCACTTAAGTCACCTTTACATCTACTGACAAAAAATGTTTAATATCACTTAATACGATATTTAATACTACAGGTCACTTGAAGACGCTGTAAAGAGAAACTCAAAGCTGTATCTACAGTAAATGTTGTTAGTCTACCTTTGAGTGTGGTTTTGTAAAGATTGTTTGGAAAATTTTAGTCTGAATACAGATGCTATAGGAACTCTACAATTAATTAATAACGTATCCACAACTTAAAATTACAGAAACCACGTCGTGTTCTGTTCTTGTCAAGGTAACTTTAATACCATCTTCAGTGGTATCCTCCAATTTCTTCTCGCCACATCTTATATAATGTGCCAGCCTATAAACAGATACCATTTTGTAGGTGAGGTGCGGTATATTCTGTGTCAAATCCTCAGTTATTTAAACAAAGAAGACTAGGCCTATACACATTTTACCGTTACATACCCTCTCTCATATTTATTTAAAGTGGCTTATATACTTTTTATTTGAAAATACTGTATTGGATTTTAAATAATCAACATAACTCATGTTTTATTACTGTAAAATTTAAATTTATTCAGTCATGGAAAAATAAATCAAATAAAAATGCCAATCAGGTGAGGTGTAGTCCGGTGTTATCAGATCATCGTGTTGTCCGTGTCCAAGTCGTGTCCGTGTACAGAAGCCGGGACGTGTCCGTGTTGTACTGGCCCTCCATCATCTGGAAAATTAAAAAGATTAAGTATAGTATTTACCATAGTTGAAATATTAATTAGATTTTATTTATTACAATAAAAAAAATCAGCGCCCAACAGTGAAAGTTTGCACTATAACTTTTAATATACCGGTACGAAAGTTAATCGTATACTTTATACTTTTAAATGAAGTGGTAACCTACCCAGTTAGGTATTTTAAGCGAAGTTTAAATAAAAAAATAGTGTGATTGTGGCGCGACCTTGCAGTCTTGTTACTGACTAAATGTTCCTTAGATAGGACTCTTAACTAATAGCCCAACAGTCAATGGAATGTAAGCTATCAGTAATGAAGAAGTAGAATCTTCTAAATTATATTTTAAAAATTACATTTTCCATATTTAATTAAATTACTTGATTTATGGAATTATAGTAAAATTCCGTAATGATGACGGTGTGAGATGTGTGCAATATCATGTTGCAGTTTAACTCATATATGAACACGAATAATTTTAAGTTATGTTTTTTCACAAACTCAGAGCTCTTTTATGCATGCGTTTTCGAACGGATGATAAAAAAGACGTTCATAAATAGATTGGACAACAATGGAACAGCTGTAAATAGCGTATGACAGTGCATAAATGCGCTAATTTGTTCCAATGTATTTTTAAACACTCGTTTTTATCGTGCATTCCAAAGAGAGATAAAAGGGCTCTTATCCCAGAATATGTAATTTCATATTTTCGTAAAAGATCAGTGTAGCATATAATTTCAATTTTAAGTCCTATATAAGACAAGAATTCGAATTACCGTATTATGAATAGCCTCGGGAACACATTTTTTGAATTTATCAGATGAGATGATTTTGGCGTCAACATAAATACATACACATTGCCCACCCTAATGGGATATGCGTAGTTATATGTGCATTGACCAAAGGAAAAAGCTTATAATCGATGGTAAAATGCCGAACGCTAAATGTACAAATAGTATAACGTGCCACATTCAATTTCCCACGTATAATTAAAACTTCTAATTTTTTATGATTATGGTTTTAGGGTTCAAATCGACACAGAAAAACTCCCATGATCAATTGATCACGTTACGTTTAAAATATTATAAATATGTCAATACGTTAAACAACCAGCTAAACAAGTTAAAATTCTATCTAAATCTCACAATGATACCCTAAAGTTAAAAATTTTGAAGGGTTTATAAGATAGTCATAGATTAGGGTACAGAGAAAAAATATTATTACGTAATATAGACTACTAATTATTATTGTCATTTTATTACCTGATGGAAGGGTCTAGTAGTAGCCGACGACGGCCATGTTGACGTTGGTCCTCTCCTTGCCCATGATAGTAGTAGTCTGATGTTTCGTTGACGGAAATATCTGCTGCAATGACAGTCAGCTGATCCTTATATACCGACACGCCGCCTCCGCCGACCAATCAGCGCGCAGCGTCACTCTCGTACGATAACAGCGGACTTTGACCACTAGTGCGAGACAAATATAGAAAATTATTTAAAAAGAGAATTTGGTTCTTCTTTTCAAAAATTAAATTAGTTCCAACTCCATATCACAATAGTCATAATTCATAATTAAACATGAAATAAAAATTACCCAACACAATGGGTGTCGGAAATTTAGGAGTCCGCTAACTATTTTTATTTTTGATTTGGCTCAAGACTTAGCACGTATTTTGTATTTTAGGACTGTAATAATACACTTAACCTAAAGTTTTGACCAATAACACAATATGGAGAGTCTAATTTTAAATATAAACATATAGGCTGGGACATTATTTGGCATGTCAAGCATAGAATAATTCCACAAAGTCTCTTAAAAGGATTCATCCGTTATAAAGTGTATACCAATTTCCAATTTAAGCCATAGTTAGTAAAATAAGGCCAAGCAGTACACAATTATACAAGCCATCATTATGAAGTTATGAAGCTATTGAAGTTATCAGTTCAAGTTAGTATTATAAGGCATATTTTCGACTAGTACACGTTCACTGCGAGGTTCATATTCATGTTTATATTGATATCATCTTGTTCATATAACACTAAGATATTATTTTAAAGTGAATACAAGTGAAAATAAATGGGATGACTTTCCTATGTTAAAGTGTTAGTGTACGCAGTCAATAACACCACAACCACAGCTAGTTTTTCTATAGTCTCAATAACATATAATATAATTTTATCTCAATCAATTTACGTGTAAAAATTTTGTGTAATTAATAAAAATTATATTTTCAAGGAAAATAGTTCAGTTAGGTAGTTGTAAATGCAGAGGCAGGTAAATTGTATTCAGGGAAATGCAAACACCATTTCTTTAAAAATAGTTTTTAAACGTTGACTCGTAAAACCCTATACGACAAGGAAAATATTTCTAAAATTCGTCTTCATCTATATAACATTAAAAGTATTGATTTAAACGGACTGTTTGGTGATTTATGAAAACAATTAGTTGATAGCCTGTTGACCTTGATCTAACAACCGGACGGTCGACCAATGAACAATGCGCATCGACACAACAAGGGTGGGCAAAATATAGGTAAATAAACGGTATCAGTTAACCAACACATACTTTCTACATTTAAAGGAATTATGTACATTTAATAACAATGTCGTATTCTTCTATGCTTATATTTCTAACACACCCTTAATATAAGTTCGAAGAATATAGGAAAGAAACCCAACTTGGCCCTTACCCGTTAGGACAACCCTTTTGTGTGGGGTTTATTAAATGATACAATACCAAGCTGTAAAAAAGGTTCCATGAAAATGGGTGAAAAATAATGAATAAATTGGAATAAATAGATTTGTTGTTTTGTCCGTAAGAATAAGAATGAAATTGGGCATTCTAGATACGTAAAAGCGCCTGAAGACGTTATTTTCGTGGAAAGAAAGAAATTCTTTCCACGAAAATAACAAAACAAAGCAAACTATTTAACCTTTTTCTAAAATAGACTAATAATTTAAAATATAACTTAATTTTGTTTTTAGCTGGTTACTTTCTCCATTTATTTAGTTATTATTTAGTATATGGAGGAAGGAGAGTTTTTTCGTCAAAATTGTCTAATTTGCGTTGAGAGTGGATGGATATATCTATCTATTTTGAGACTTGCGGAGTAAAAAAATAGATTTTCGGCCAGTATGTGTTCAGACCCCGTGAACACATTAATCGTCTGACCTTTATGAAAGCTACACGGGTGCACTTTGGCTATATATCCAGACAATTTAAACAAATTATTTTTTGCGTCGTTTACGCTAAGAACCCAAAATGTTTTGAAAAATACAAATTTCTTGAAATCCGCTCTAATGATTTTGATTAAAATTTCATTGTTATCAAGGTCCCTAATAATACGAAAACGCCAGTATGTTTCTGAAGTTATTGTTAGGTTACCTGCAATAAACCAAACTGCATCAACTTGCATGACCGCCTTTTGGGGGGAGGTAATGCCCCCAAAAAGCTGGAACAATAGTTGTTACTGGTTTTCTCTTTTTTAATTTAAAGAAATCGGATGATTATGTAGAAACAATAAATTTCTAAGTCAGTCTACAAATACCTTTTATTTTAGTGGTGATAATCGATTTGTCTCAAATATTTATTGTGCCACACTTATTTCGATCTTAAGATCTTGGATTTGGAATTAAACAACTACCAGTTAGTCATTGTAATCAAATTTTCAGAGCCATTTTTTATTTGGATTTTTAAGATTTTGAGGGTGATTTATGAGGGGTTAAAAATATAAAAAAATCTAATATCGTCTACAGTTGAAATTCGTATGTACATTCATACGAAATTTTATCTTAATTGGAACATTGGTTTTGGCTGTGGCTCCGTACATATCCATACTCATACTTATACACTAAAACACTGACAAATATTAATTTTAAAACCATTTTTTGGGGTTGATGGGTTTAAGGGTCCAAAACCAGTCAGTCACTGAATTATCAAATTAGAAAAATATGACGCGAACAATACTCTATATTCTCCTTATAGGTACTATTGTGGGAGAATGTAAAAAAAACATAAAAAACATGTCAGAAAATAAAAAAAAAAAAAATAAAAAACAAAAGAAAAAAAAAAGAAAAAAAGACATTTGGAAACCCGTAAAAGAAAATAAGAAAAATAACAAAACAAGCAAAAAAATAAATAAAAAAAAAAAAAAAGAAGGAAAAGAACAAAAAAAAAGCAAAAATATTATAATTAAAATAATTTAAAAAAAAAGAAATTAAGAAACAAAACACAAAAAAAAACAACCAAAAACAAATAAAAAATTATGGCAATGAAAATAAAAGAAAATAAACGATGCAAAAAAAAAATAAAGGCAATGAAAAAAAAAAGTCTGAAACCCCATAAAATGCAAAACAAGAAAAAAGAAAAAGAAAAAAAAAAAGGAATAGATGCAAAAAAAACAACAAAAAAAACTAACAGAAAAAAGAACAGACAGAAGGAGGTAATACCAAAAAAAACTTAAAAAAGGGGGAAAAAAAAAAACTACAAAAAACAAGAAAAATATAAAAAACAACAAATAAAAGAAAAAACATAAAAAACAGTATAAAAAGATTAAGAAACCCAAAAAAAAAACGGAAAAAAAAATAGAAAACAGGTGAAACAAACAAAAAAAAAAAACATATGAATAAAAAAAACACGGGCTGGGGGATCACTAAAATAAAAACAACAAAAAAAAACAAAAAAAAAAGGGGTTTAAGGAAAAAGTCAGTCAAATAAAAAAAATGTCGAAAAAATATCGTACGAAAAGAAAAAAAAAATAAAGAGAAAAAAAAATCGTAAGTCATAATAAAATAAACAACCTGGACTTAAATTATGAAAAATAAAATTGTCAAGAGTCAAGACTTCAATGTTTTGGACAGCTCTTTTCTATTAATAGTCGTCAATGTACCCCCTAAAATGTAGGCTTAATGTAGAAACTCGTGTTTCACTTAACATGATATACCTATATCATTGTTAAACCAGTTCATTATTATTTTGCAGAATATGATTAAATTACCCGGACGCAAAGTATCAGTAGTTTTTAAAGTCGTCGAAATATGCACACAGGCAGGTATAAATATTGCGTCGTATACAGCTCTCTACTAGTATACATCTAAATTAAATACTTATATTATCATTTTCAACAGTTGGGACCTTAAGTCCAATATTCTTTATGTTTTCACTTTGATGATAGTTATAATTAATTATCTTTTTCTGATCCCACTGCAAGTTGAAAAATAATTCTTGCTTATTTATAATATGAAAAAAAATATTATGTTTCATTAGTTGAAATAATCAAGCCACGTCTCTATGACAGTTCCTTTACAACTTAACTTATTGCATGAGATGGATTGATGCATGCACTGCATGAAGAAGAAGAAACCGTATTTTATTTCAAATTATTTTAGGTACATTGCAACAAACAATGATTTAACACAACACTACAGAAGCAATCGTCCAAAGACCGTCTGCCTGGTTGGTAATTACAATACATAAAGTAATATTCTTCATCTAAAATATACAGTACTAAAAATTCAATACAACTACAATAACTAGTAAAATATTCCCTAAAACTAGCAAAAACTAGTTTTCTCCCTAGTATAGCAATGAACTAAAAATTTTGTAAACATACACCAGATAAATAAATAAACAAACAAACAAATAAATAAATATAATATATATGACACAACAATACAGACTTTTTAATATTTATTCATTCATACCCACTACTTCATTATCATCATTATGTACTACATGTATATGGAACACACGTATATTTTTGCAAAATTATATATTTAACAACTTTTAGTATCCATGTTGATAAATAAAATATTTATAAGTTCGCCTGAAGTTTATGCTGGGAGGAGTTTTGGTTAGGAAGAGGCTGATACCTCCGCGTGGTCAGTATTGGTCACTGGTCAAAGTCCGCTGTTATCGTACGAGAGTGACGCTGCGCGCTGATTGGTCGGCGGAGGCGGCGTGTCGGTATATAAGGATCAGCTGACTGTCATTGCAGCAGATATTTCCGTCAACGAAACATCAGACTACTACTATCATGGGCAAGGAGAGGACCAACGTCAACATGGCCGTCGTCGGCTACTACTAGACCCTACCATCAGGTATTTGTGTCAACTTATTAACATTTTTTTCTAAAAAATATAAATTAACCTTACATATTTTGTTTAGGATTAGCAATTCTAACCAATAAGAATTTTAGGTGAAGTTAAGTATCTAAGAGTTTATTTGAGTCAACACACTAGTGTTTACTGTTTAATTCCGCATGTTTTTATGTTATAATTTTTTTTATAACCCTCATTAATACACACGTTTATGTTCCTTATTTACTCATACATAACAAAAATAATTCCGTTAAAATTTTAGAAGAACGCAATTTAAAGGGGCCATTTATGTCAAAACATTTTCTTTGACTTTTCCTGATTGCTCAGAGTTTACTTTCAAAGAAATATATACAGTATTAGATTTATCATATAATAATTTGGAGTTGGGAGTTTTTGTTGTGATTTAATAACATAATAATCTACTCTTAATAGTAATTTACAAAAAAGATTTTAAGCAAATATTAATTAGTTCAAAACCTTCTTTGAATATCCCGTTTAATGGTTTGTTTGTACATTTGCTTTAAGTTTTTAAATTTTTATTTTAGTAAATCATTGAATGCAATCACTTTAAATTAGTTAAATTTTAAGTTTAACATTTTTATGATTGATGACTATTTCCTAAAAACCATTACATCCTTTAATATCATTTAATTACGTTTATTAAATTAAATGTTAATTTTATTAAATTGTAATTATTATAAGCTAAACCTAGGAACCAATCGGTTTTGACCATTCAATAGACTATAAATTCGACTGGTAACGTTCACTAAATAATGTCAATGTTCACTTATTTAAGTTTGTATTGTTCATTACAGTGAACCGTAAATTTAGAAGTCATAATCTAATACATCAAGTTACTTGTAAAGCTATGATTGCTGTTTCAGGAACTATTAACTTAAAACTCTTAAAGAACAAAAGTTAAGTGAAATACGTTATACCCAAAGTAAAGGTTTTAAAAATTGGCATTCATTAGTCCATTTAATGAGGGTGTTTAATTAATGATACATAATGTTTTAATTAAATATGTATAAATGTTCCAGATGATGGAGGGCCAGTACAACACGGACACGTCCCGGCTTCTGTACACGGACACGACTTGGACACGGACAACACGATGATCTGATAACACTGGACTACACCTCACCTGATTGGCATTTTTCTGAACATCAATAAAATTTAAATTTCTGACAGTTTTATGTTTCATTCATAACTCTATCCTATGTCCATAAAAACCCATTTAGTATTTTAATTTAATTTAAGAATCCAAAATTTCAAAACAATAATTTAATAACAATAATGTAATTTATAAACAAGTTACCATCAGATTTAGTCACAAAATCAGCACAACAGCATAACTATCATAAGTGTTGTGTTACTTTATTATTTATTTATTTATTGATACAACAGACACAGCAATTTAGAGTAAATTATACTCGTACATATCAATAAGAGGCACAAACGAATAAATACAGTAAACATTGATCTGAACTCAAAAAGATAATCTTTTAAGAATGTAAAATCTACAATAAATACATGATGACCAAAAATATACAACAAGTGAGAAAAAATATACATATACATAAAAACCAGTAGAACAATATGATCTGTAAACAGTGCTATAGTCTAACCATAACATGTTGGTAAACTCAAAATACATCCATCGCCATTACAATATACTATGCTTAATTAATGTATCATAAATAATTCTAATTAATAATAATTACGACTAATATAAACAATTCCAATGTAACAAATAAGCAGCATGATGGTCAGAAAAAATGAAAAAAGTAGTAACAAATGTGATAATACACAAGCTATACATATACATTTGATAAATTATGTAGAATAAATCGATATTAGAAAATATATACACGCAATAATAAATACAAAATTAAGAGTCAATGCTACATAATGTAATCACTCACCTTTTTATTCGTTTGCATCTTGATTGTAGGGGCCTACTTTGTAGATATGAACGTGAATATTGTTTTCTTGCTTGGATAATAAAAAATCAAATAATCTTAAGCTTCCGTTTCGTCACAATATAAATCAATAAGTTTGTCATCAGTTAACCATACAGTATTATTTATACAATTGTTCAAAAAATTTATAAATGCTGGTTAAAACCTTTTCCTTTTTTAAACTTTTTATAAAGGAATCCAATTAATTATAAACTGAAAAATTTAGTTTTAGGTTATAACAAATAGAACGACCAGTTAAAGTCCAGTTAATTGTTTTATTATTTTCTAGTTATTACATAATAACAAATAGCTTTATTTTTCCAAATTTACAATACAAATATGAGTTTGACTAATTCCTAAATAATAAAGTTCATTACATATTTTTCATTACAGAGATTTAATATGGTGAATTATTTAGGTTTTCCAAGGCAAACTGTCCATCAGGGCCTTGTCTTAATAAAACCGATAAAGTAAAATTATTACCATAATTAATAATGAGCTACCAAATTCTATTCAATTTATTTTTCATGTTTTATCATATCAAATATATAAATGTTAACATATTTTATTCTTAAACCATAGTAATTAGGGGGATCATAGTAAATATTTTTATTATTTTCAATACCTGAAAGCCAATTCTTTAATCCTTTAAGATAAGTGGAGTTAAAATTATTATGAACGTTTTCTGTTCTATGTTAATGTGAATAATCCTAGTGCACTATTATAAGTATAAAAATAGTATTGTAAAGTACTATACAAACATAACCAATTTACTGTACATGCATACTTAGTACCGTCAAAAAAGTTATCCTCAAAATATTACAGTCAGTCTGAATTGTTTTGCCAAAGGTGGCTAATAGTATTACAGACACAATAACGTTTTGAAGTACAAGACGAAAAAACGAGAGAGCGCAGAAATGACTTCCCAAACATAACCTATCACAGGCCCTAAAAACAATACAAGACAAATCAGGTACTTAAGACTCAGCAATCAGGTATTAAGTAAATCAGGTATTATCACATAGTATTAAGATAATATTTAGTTAAATCAGCAATCAGTACTAAGACTGCAATCAGGTACAAGACTGAGGTACAGATACAAAAGGTATTTAAATAAATTGGTATTACCTCAAAATCATACAAGACTACGCAATCAGGTATCAATACTCAAATTAAGACTCAGCAATCAGGTACTTAGGACTCAGCAAAAATTAACAAGCGGATTTGGGTAACAGAAGTTAAAGTTCCAGAAAGAAATTATGTAAGTAGTAAACATAGAGAACCTCTAAATAAGTTTTAGATGGCAGTACAGTCAAAGAATATTTTGAACAACTAATGTCGCTGGCTTCTTCCATGTCCTCTGACCCTGCTCAGTTTGTAGATATGTTTTACAGTAGATTAAAAATATTTTGTTTAGTATTATATTTGATACAGACTCAAATACAAATCCAAATATGGGGTGCTTATTCCTGAAGAAAATAACTCCTGACAATGTACCGCAAAAATGAAATTATTATATCTATAGATGATACCAACTCATGTAGCACATTAGAATATATTTATACAGTACAAAAGCAAGAAAATTAAATATAAAATGATGAAAACAAGAAGGGCCCACGGAAAGAACTAGGTAAGTCACATTTATGAATATTTTAGGAGAGGAAAATTAAGATTCCAAGACTCGTGCAAATATGTTGTAAAAATTGTAGTTTACTTCCCTGTAAATAGGTTGATCATGATTGTTAGGTGATCAGTAACTGAAACAGCTGTATGTATTAAAAATTCAACACAAGTTCTGGATTTTGAGTTACATGTTTTATTTAGGAGCTAAATATTGAAAAGTATGTAAAACGCAATACCATATGTACTAAACAAATTGATTTACTCACTGCCAAGAATCTGAACAATGTTTGATCAGAACAAATTAACACTAAATCGCTTAAAGACAAAATATATACTTATTTTCTTAAGATTTAATTTCGCTTGGATTAATACTTCAGATCACGATCGAGCAGATGAATTTTATTTGAGGTTGCATCATCGTGGTGCTAGTAATGACTAAGAGTCTTGTGATAGTGCAGAGTGTGAGCAAGTATAAATATCTAGGTGTAGTTTTTAACAGTAATATGAATGTGGACTGGACATAGTAACTATGCTAGGAAAAATTTAAGGGAATTTTTTTATATTTTTGACCACCCTACCAATATATATATCAGACCATACAGAACCTAACCACCTTACTTCTCCAGTACTGCAGTAACGGCCTCTCCAGCCCTAAACATTGGTATCAAATTCCCTACGATAAACAAATCCGTAAAAATCCCCTTCTCATCGTATAATGCTCGTATAATTTTTGCTAAGATACCATAGTGTGCTCTAAAATATCTCCACCGATGTAGCAAAATCAATATCAAACATTAGCTAATATTTGATTGCTGGAAACTGGATGGGACCAGATACATCCCTACCACATCTTTTTCCTATAGATATTTGTTACCTATCTTCTTTAAAAATTACCTGTGCACCTGTCTGTGTGTGTGTTTTGTGTGTATAAAGGGTGTTCATTAAAGTCGGGGACAAACTTTGAGGGGTGATAGTACTCATCAAAATAAACAAAAAATTTCCTCTAAAGATATGTCGGAAAATGGTTTGTTTAGCCGCTAACCGCCATTTTGTATTTTATACAAAATGGCGGCTAAATCGCAAGCCCCTTGAAGTTTGTCCCCGACTTAAATGAACACTCTGTACATGTGCGTGTAAGTGTTTTCAAGTTTCTTTATACTGTAACATCAACAATTCAATTTAATTCCTGATTTTTATATAATTGTACATGTTTATTTTTTTTATGTTTGTCAATAAATATAAAGGTTCATAGGTTCAGATAATTAAATTGTCTCATGGTTGAATTGTTTTAGAATTACATTAAATATATATAATATCTTTTTTTAAAAAATAATATTTTTTATTTTTTAATTTTTTAATATAATAATATGCGTTTCAAATACATCATTGCTAAATTTTAAATTCTACAGTGTCCGAAGGTTTTTGTGAAAAAAATTATTTTCGAAAATAGCCATTTTATGACGTTTTAAATTTCTAATGTTAACCTTATGGAGAGTAAGTTTGTGTAAAAACGTCTACAATAAAACATTTGATTTCTTAGATCTATTGGTTTATTTATGACATCATAGTTATGAACCTTAACGATGCTTTCTAATGCCATCACATTCATAATGTTTTTGAAGTAAAATCCAATCTAAAAAATGAACATTTATAACGTTAATAGTTAACGGTTTTGGGGGATTATGTATTTATATTTTTATTTTATGGGTCAAAGTCACATATGAAATTACATTATTATTACGTTTATTATAATATCAGCTGTTGTATATTTTTATAAAAGTATTACAGTATTTCGTTTTTTGGATTATTTGAAAATAAATTAATACTCAGAATTTGTTTATAATGATTTATGTTTTACTTTCTTAAGACTAATAAAATAAAAAAGACATGTGTTCACATTCAATGGCGGCCATTTAAAGAATTTTAAATAAAAGTTACTAGAAAACTGTAACTTTCATCAAAGAAATGTCCAGAAGCCCATTTCTTTTTTAGCCCTTTTTTAACCTATTGAATGGTTATCGATCTGTAGCTTGAAAGCATAGAAATAATGGTCATAATTAGGATAAAATAGACCTATTTTGAAAACAAAATGATGCTATGTTGATATCCGTTGTCCGATTATTTTTCTGTTACACTATTCGATTTATAACACAAAGAGATACTATAAAGCATACTTGATTTTTTTTATAAAAGTTACGGTTTTCTAATAATTGTAAAAATTTTAAAATGACCACCATTTTAAAATATATCATCACTTACCCCTTCATCATCTAAATATCATCACACCCTGTATATATATTGTCTGTCTATTAAGTGGGTGTTAAAAAATAATTATTAGACATGTTTTATTACTGTAAATTTTGAATTTATTTGGTTATGGTTGAATAAATATAATGAAATTGTCAATCAGGCGAGGTGTAGTCCAGTGTTATCAGATCATCGTGTTGTCCGTGTCCAAGTCGTGTCCGTGTACAGAAGCCGGGACGTGTCCGTGTTGTACTGGCCCTCCATCATCTGGAACAGAAACGTATTTAACATGGTTGAAATGACTAGTTTTACTTTATTACAATCGCAAAATTACGAGGCTACAGTATATAATTTTTTTTTAATTTTAAACATTATACGGTCCATATTTAATTAATTTACTCGTTGTATGGAATTATAATACTAATAAGTACATCAATTAATACTTAATATAGTGATCATTATTGGTGTTACGCGCCATAACATACTGTACTTTTATGTCTTATTCACTAAACGACTTATTTTCCTAAACTCAGAACTCTTTTATGCATTCACTAGCTGACCCGGCAAACTTCGTAACGCTTAACAATAAATCCGTGTTAATTTTAAGGTCGGTCATGTTCTAAACTCAAATTGCATTACGACTTATATTCTGGGTTGCGCATAGTTAGTAACAATACTGAAACAATAAAACATATTAATAACATTCCCACAAAACAAATACATTTAAGTGGATTGATTCACAATTTGCCAATCCAAACCAAACCTAACTGCAATACGGTTTTTATAGGAAAGATAACATTTTCTTAATCACGTCATTGTTTATAATACTTCCGTAATATAACATTCATCAAATCTATCGCCCCAAAAAACCAACTAATAATTACACCCGGACAAACAAACCAACCAGTAAAATATACATTTGTTTTAAATAATCACAAACACGCGCTGAAAATGGCGAACAATGACGTTACCTGTCGACTGGTGAAAATAAAACAACTCAAAATCTGCTGTTAATTTTTTCCCTAGAGTAAAAAGTAAGATTTTTTATTTTTATGTTTTATTACGTATTTTATGTACGTGTAAATTATTACAGTATGTATTATTAAAAATATAATTATGAGTTAGCAAAATTACCTGATGGATGGGTCTAGTAGTAGCCGACGACGGCCATGTTGACGTTGGTCCTCTCCTTGCCCATGATAGTAGTAGTCTGATGTTTCGTTGACGGAAATATCTGCTGCAATGACAGTCAGCTGATCCTTATATACCGACACGCCGCCTCCGCCGACCAATCAGCGCGCAGCGTCACTCTCGTACGATAACAGCGGACTTCGTTCAGCAGCGCGAGACAAATATACAAATTATTTAAAAGAGAATTTGGTTATCATTTTTATACATTTAATTGGTGGCAATTCCTTGTTATAATAATTAGCTATTAATATCGCATATTAGTTAAAATGCACAATTAAAAATAACCCAAAATAATGAGTTTTGGTATCTTGATTACACAAATTATTTTATTATTACTAATACCTTTTGAAAATTTCAACCTAACTAGATAGGTATGTTAAGCCAAGAATGAATGAAAAATGATTGTGGTCTTATGTGGTGGCACAAGACTAAGGTGACTTAACTGTTGTCAATTTGTTGACAACAGGTGATAAAAAAATAATAACATTCGCAAATGTTAACTTGTTGATATTTTCCTGAGGTGATACATTTCCCTATAAACCCTTGCAGGTCGAATACATATTAAAAATATAACAATATAGTGGCAAAATTAAAAAAAGTTAATTTATTTAATTGCTACACATGGTTGATTCGATTTGTCACATCGATGTGTTTAAATTTAACTGTAGTTCTACTTGGAGGTATCAATTAGCTACAAACGCTCACATCGCTGGGACAGTTTGGCTTGTCACCTTCAAAGTTTAAATACACCGTGAATGCGGCTTCTCTATGTATGTGCGTGCGTTGAAGGCAGTCTGTATATTTACTTTTGCGTGTATTACGTTATTATCTGGACGTGTTTGGCCCTTTTAGTGTTCGATCGTAAACAGTTTGCATGATTTAATTTATTATTATGATATAAATTGTAATATTCAAATTACAAAAACAGTTTTTCCTTTGCAGTTTGGATGGCTAAACTTATTTAAAACTTGTCACCTAAAAATTTCAAATTCAAGTCATCTTTGAATGACCGCTATTTCTCACTCGGTCAACCTTTTGAAGTGGGGCTTGCGGCATTGAACTCTGCCAAAAAATATCTTCAATTTGATTTTCATATCATGTAAACCAATGTTTCTATTAAATATTTCACACTGACTCCTCGTGGACCGTTCCCTATGGCCCCTAGGAGTGATAAATAATGAAAATATTGAGTCGTTTTGGGACTTTTCACAGCTCCAAAAATTGTATTATTGTTATTATAATCATATATTTTTGTATAATGTGTTATTATAATATACATTATTATATAGTCAAATTGCCAGACGCTGGTGACGAGGCGACATTGCAAATCCAAGCAACTTTCAAATTTCAACCTTATCCATATCTATTTTAGTTTTCGAATTACCAAAAAAAACTTGTTTCCCCATAAGAAACGCATGTTAATTGTTTAACATGGAGTTAATTTTCCCTGTTGATTACATTTAATTTAATTTTAAACAACTAACATGCATTTCTTATGGTTGAAACAAGTGTTTTGTTGATAATTCGAAAACTAAAATAGATATGGATAAGGTTTAAATTTGAAAGTTGTTTGGATTTGCAATAACTTTAAAAAGATCAAATCTGACATATGATGATATTTGAAAAGTTTTTTTTCGATATATTATTGTAGTGTTGCAAATCAGAATAAAACTTTTCTGATAAGGAATGCAATTGTTTAATCAGAGTAGGGTAATCTGCATTTTAAAGAAAAATACAGGGTTAAAAAATTGGATTTTTCACTAAAAGAGCCGCCATTTTGAGACGAATCGAGATATTCAAAATCTGATTGCGTCAAAATGTTTGTATTAGTAAGAGCTTTAATATGTGCATAACATGACATACGATTGTACAGTATTTGATATTTCCAAGATTCGAACTAGTGACCCTCGTTTTCTGGAACACTCTGTATTAAAAAAAATAAATATTTTTACGCTATTCCTTGGGGTTGGTTTAGTGGGAAATAAATTTTATTTCATCATTGTAGGACCAAAAGTTGGTCTGGAATCAATATTGGACACCTTATGTGATTCACTCTGTATATTATTCAGTGTTTATGTTTGTTTATTTCTTATATAAAATGTTTAATCATATTTTGATTTTAATTCGATTTGTAGATATAAAAGTCTACGTTCGGAGGGAGAGAGTATATATCAGTTCATTGAAATTATTTATGTACATATATTTATGTGTATTTTCCCCTTACTAATACTTTGCCTAAACATTCATTGATGCCAATTATTTCGCGGGGTCGACCGTTGAATATTTCATTAAGGTCAACAAGCTATCATCTAATTGTTTTGATAAATGAGCCAAAAGTTTGCTTGCGTTAATATTTTCATAATATTACTTAAAATGAATTTTACCTACCAAAAATGTGACTCACCATATAAGGTTTCAACAATTAACCTAAAATGACTGGTTAAAAAAACAAAATATCAAACAATAATAATCCTGTATCATAATGTAAATAAAATCCATTAAGGTATATGCAAAGTGTTAGAAAGGTCCAATATACTTTAACCATTAAGCATAAAATAGTATAAACTATCATATCAATAGGATTTACAAAAATAGTTTTAGAGGATTAAAAGGGTTTAATGGATTTTATGTTGGGACGACCCCAGAGGAATGAGTAGAAAATCCTAAAGATAAAAATACGCCGATATGGACATAAAGTTAAATGTCTTTACTAGTAGAAAACAATGTCATAAACCTAACCTCAAAAAATTGATCCATGATGAAATTAATGTCGGTGATTTGAAAATTGAATGTTATGAACTAAAAATCACCGTTTTGATTAGCATCGCCATATTGGGGTCCGGTTCAAAGTGTTGTATTCAAATAAAAAGACTTACATTTTGATACCAATTATGACCCATACTGCTTCTTAAGAATTACCTTCGACTTCCTTTAGATCAAGCCATGCGAATTTGCAGTTACGAGTTGCACTCGTTTACGTTCGTTGAAAAAAGAGGACCTCAAAACCACTTTAAAACTGTATTCGCTAATGAATTTTGGATACTTAGTTTTCTTAATAATAGAACGACGTAAAATTCAAATAAAGTATTGGAAAGTTGCAGTCGTTCAATTTCAATAATATCACCGAGTATTAATGCCTACTTTCAGTGTTCCTCACAACGGCAAACCTATATACTCTTTTCTATGTTAATCTTATGAAGAATAGGCAAATAACTAACTCGTATATTTATCGACAGATATTGATAAAACTTGACATATAGCCTAATATTATTATTACATTATTTATTTGGAAATTCACTGAGTACGCAGGTCTGCTGCGACGGGGGTATTATCATTATGGACATTAATAAACAAATATTTTCCATTTTTTCAGTATCTACACAAATCAAGTCCCACAACGGTTTCATAGCTTTTGTATTTAGATTGAAGCATGAGATGTATAAAGAATGTACAAATATTACAATATTATTACATATTAAATGCTTTGTTTAAGTGTGTGTGCCTAAATAATGTGTGTGTGGGCATAAAAAATATTTATATGCCCTATAAAATTTATGTTGGGATGTATTCTGGTTTTTAGCCCTCTCCGCGTGGTCAGTATTGGTCACTGGTCAAAGTCCGCTGTTATCGTACGAGAGTGACGCTGCGCGCTGATTGGTCGACGGAGGCGGCGTGTCGGTATATAAGGATCAGCTGACTGTCATTGCAGCAGATATTTCCGTCAACGAAACATCAGACTACTACTATCATGGGCAAGGAGAGGACCAACGTCAACATGGCCGTCGTCGGCTACTACTAGACCCTACCATCAGGTAATTTTGCTAACTCATAATTATATTTTTAATAATACATACTGTAATAATTTACACGTACATAAAATACGTAATAAAACATAAAAATAAAAAATCTTACTTTTTACTCTAGGATTGAATAAGCTAAACTAAGAATTTGAGGAAGAATTTGAGGTGAACTTATGGATTTTAAACCTTATCCCAATCTAGTTAACTCAAAATGTTTAGGGCTTCACGTTTTTACATTATTTCAATACTAAAATAGTTTTACAATAGTTTGACTAAGCAGGTCTATGTGTTTATTTTATATTAATAAAAAATATAATAGAATAAATAACATACAAACATATTTTCAAGCTAATAAAAATATGTATAAGACCTATTCTGAATATCCCATTCAGTAGTGGTTATATAGATCTGTTTTACATCAGTTACGTGTTTCATTTTTGTAAAGCATTGCATAAAATCACTTTAAATGAGAAAAACTTGAAGTACCTAAATATTTACATTTGACGAATTTCTCATAAAATCATTAAACGCCTTTTAGTTTAGCTCAATATTATTTAATTAAGTTTTTTAATTCTTTAAACTTGAAATCGTTTAAAATTATTAAAAGCTTTAGTCATAAAACGTAGAACAAAACAGGTTTTAAAAACTCCATTGATTACAGTTTTATTGACAACATTCACGCCTTATTACTTATTAAAACAAGTAAAAAACTTACTTATTATTAACTTTTTCCAATTTTATTGAACAGTACGTTTAGAATTCATGATGAAAATACATCATCTTAAAAATAAAACCGTTTTTAACAACTCAATTGACTACAATTTGATTGACAACGTTCGCTGACAACACTACAAGCCTCATTGTTCGTAAGGGTTTAACGAACTGTACTTTTAGAAGATATGATGTAACACATAAACATACTTGTAGTGATGTGATTACTCTAACCGGGAGTAATAATTCTAAAAATAAAAACAAGGTTAAGAGGAACGTGTTGTAACTGAAAATTAGGATTTTAATATTTGTATTCACTTGTCCAAGTACAGAAGAGGTTTTTAATGATACATGGTGTTTGATTAAATATGTATAAATGTTCCAGATGATGGAGGGCTAGTACAACACGGACACGTCCCGGCTTCTGTACACGGACACGACTTGGACACGGACAACACGATGATCTGATAACACCGGACTACACCTCACCTGATTGGCATTTTCTTAAATTTCAATAAAATATAAATTTCCGGCATTATTATGTTTTGTTTATAACTCTATCCTTTGTATATCAAAACCCACTTTGTTTTTTAACTTAATTTATGAATCACACAATTTTAAAACAATAATATGAGATGAGCTATATTATATTACAACAATAATATCACTGTCTAGTTAACAATCAGATTTAGCTATGTTACTGTATGTCATGATATACCAGCTTGTTATGCACTAGCGCTCTGATTACTGTTTAATAACTTAATCATTATTTTCACCTTTGAATAATAAACAGTCTCGTTTACAAACTCTCCAGATACTTGTGGTACTAATATTTGTAATATTTTTCTTTAATATTCTTATACATTATTACAAATAATGAATTTTGTTTAAACATTCAATACTTCACGATAATGAAGGAAGTAATTTTTAATTAGTAATTTTAGAATCATTTCATAAATGAGAGAGTCCATATAGGAGCAACAATTTCATAAAATAATACAATTAGTTTTTAACCATACCTCTTATTTATAATTTATTTTTAAATTTTAACTAATAAGGCAAAGAGTTAAATCGACGGGGTTTCAGCCTACCCTACAAAACATAACTGTTAATACAGATGAAACCAGCGTTGAATAGCGATTCGTGTAGGTAGATTTAAGAGTCTGCATCAGTGAGTGGTAGCCATCTTGAATTTTAGTCCCGTAAGAGCAATGTTAAATTCTGGCAGAATTTATTATTTGGTTATTTCCATACATGGAAACAAAGAGACTCTCGACTTTATTGGCTCTGAGTGACCAACTTAATATTTTTCTTGAATAAGGAAAACTTTAGGAGAAGAAATATCAAAAAATCTTGAAAAGATATGGTTGTATTAGTATAAAGAGTTTGAGCTACAGTATGTAACTGGGATTAATAGACAAAATTGTCATTGAAAAATTAAAATTCATTGTTTAGTTTATTGTTTTATAAAAGATGTAAGTATGAATAAAGATGATACTAAGGCCAAATATATGCAATATTTTTGGATAATTAGTTTTTTTAGGTAGATGCGGAAGAAATGTTTTATGCACACAGGTGGCCAGCCTGTAGTGTGGGACTCCCCTATGAAGTGGGGTTACCCACTAAAAAACCTCCTCTACTCTTTAAGATTCTAATCTGGAACCGTTTGTCACATTACAACAGACTAGGCCTAAATTTGGCTTACGCCCTTGGGGCTCACTCCATGTCCAGGCACTTGTTTAGGGGATCTGGGATTTGGATGATTAGTGAAGCTGAGAACATTTATAGAGATTTATTTGATGTACAAATAGGTATACCAAATGAATCAAGACATGGGAATTCAGCTTGGATTAGCTTACTGGACTTGATCCCCCAAAATCTTTTGTTTTGATGTAAAATTAAAGAGTTATATACAGACAAAATTATTATGTTTGTTCAAACGAAACAAAAAGTACGTCCTCTATTTTAGGCGTGTATTTTGTTTTCTTGAAAAAAGCATGTTTTCGTCAGTTTAAGGAAGGCCTATGTAAAACATATCGTTTCAATACCATTATTATTAACTTTTATTTGTACATTGGTTTCTTATTCGAAAGAATATAAGATTTAAAACATAATACATTTTAATTATATATTTTTACAAATTATAAATTAAATAACTTACATATTTTAGTTAAAGTTTTAATCAGTTTAAGAAATATTCTAAAAATATTTAGTTTTATACACAATTTCTTGTAAACGGTATATAACTGTGACTGGGACGGTGGCGACGTCCTGTAATCCAGCTACTTGGATGTCACGTTGTGGATAGTTGTAAGCGATGGTCGGTGATTGTAATGTTCTTTAGAGTGTATTAACTTCCGCACTATTGAATACTACATTAATCCACAAAGACCATCCTCATAATTAGACCAATTCATAATTCAGAGGCCGTGGTTCGGATTCCACTTTAAACTGTAGGTCCCTTAGTTGCTATCGGCTGGTTGGGCTTATTAATTAAAAGTCCTGTCTAAGGAACATGTCAGTGACAAGACTACAAGATTGCGCCACAATCATCCTACACTCATTTCTCATTCATACTTGGCTTAAAATACCTACCTAGGTAGGTTGCCATTTTAATTATCTAATATAACAATAGAATAGTTCTGAAAATATGCTTGATAGGTATAATTTTATTAATAATAAAATAAAAAGGAAACTCCAACCAGAAACGTACTGAAGCTAAGTGCAATTCAACCTAATTGCCACTAAACAGCTGATTGATCAATTACGAGATTGTAAAACTATGACCGTTTCCTGTTACTTTATTTCCCTTTTTCTGTAGGGTACTTACTGTTAATCACTGTGCTGGTTTTTAATAATTATCTTTTTTAACGTATTCAGTTTTAATTATTTATAATTTTTTTATAATTTTGACGGAGTTGCATTTGGAACTGTAAATAAAGCGATAAGGTTGTGTGGAAACTATTTCCCCAACATACAAGTGCCTAGGTATCCACCTTAACCTTTACTGCTGTCCACAACCGCCTCCACGTAACTGGCACGTTTCAAATGAGTAAGGCTGGTGCTGCAAAGTCGGTTGAATTTGCAGATGAAGTCCTTCGTAAATTTCTAGAGAGCTCTCAGACAAGTTCTTAGACTGTGCACAATTAGATGTGGATTAGCAATGTTTGGACTCCTGAAAACCCCTACGTCACTAATGCTTCCAGCAAGCAACCATTTTTCAAAGTCAATGTTTGGATAGGAGTTTGAGGAAGTAATTCAATCGACCCTTGCATTCTTCAAAATAGGTTGAATTCTCCCACATAACTTGTATTCGTGAGAAATTTACTCCTAGAACCTAGGAGATTGCCTAGGAAATATACCACCTAGGAGAGTGTAAGGGATTTCCTCTATCACAATTACAAACAACGCCGGTTTTGTCATGGAAAGCCTCCGCGATCACCTGATCTTACCCTATCAATCAGCTGATTAGTGCAATTAAATTTACAGCTGGTTATTAATGATTCAATCAGTATAGTGGCGATAAACTTAAGACAGCTGATCGAAGTGGCTCACTAAAACCGATCAACACCAGTTGATATTGTAAGGAACACATTTACTTAAAAATGGATTGTCTCCATTACTTATGAACAGATTCTTACATTTGGTGTAGTTAGATTTAAAATTGAAATTCCTAAATTAAAGGTAGTAGCTGTTGTTTTTTTATCATAAGCAAAAAGAGATATTTACGTTTTAAATTCTTAGACACCACAATTTTATAAATTATGTTTGAAAAATAATATTTTTACTTCAGGTATTTAGGTAATAAAGCTACTTATCAAATTTTATTTAGTTATAAACACCCAAACTCGAATTACAATTTTTTATGTGAAAAAAGGCGGCTGTATGGCTGTAAGTGTTTGAGCTTTACGATTTTTTTAAATATGATATTTTGGCTTGTCATGGACAAGCCAAAATGGCCCTGTAATAAAATAGGGAAAGGTCTGTAACGGGTTCAGGCACACTCTGTATTATTACCGTTTGCTTATTTTTACTCAGGTTTTACATAATCAATATAACTCATGTTTTTACTGTAAATTTAAATTTATTTAGTTATGGTAAAAATGGATCCAATGAAATTGCCAATCAGGTGAGGTGTAGTCCGGTGTTATCAGATCATCGTGTTGTCCGTGTCCAAGTCGTGTCCGTGTACAGAAGCCGGGTCGTGTCCGAGTTGTACTGGCCCTCCATCATCTGGAACAAAAAAAGTATTTAACATGGTTGAAATAATAATTAGTTTTGATTTATTAAAATTTTTTTAAATTAAAAGGTCGTGCTCTAACAATTTTTTCTTAAACATTTAATATATGCTGTCCTTATTTATATTTTTAAACATTACCGAACATTATCCATGTTTAATTAAAGTACAGTACTTCTACTAAGGAATTATGACTATTATAATGGGGTCGGTACTAAAACATGAACCAGTTCAATTGATTTACGATGAGCTAAAACGATGTTTTCCAATACTAAGAATTATTTCATGTATGCATTTATGCATTTTGAACGGCCGACAAAATGGACACTCGTAAATGGATTGTATAGCAATGAAATAACAAAGTCGGACGAAAGTGTATAAATGCACTTTTTGTTCCAATGCATTTAGAAACGCCCGTTTGTTATCGGTCGTTTAAAAATCCTTGTTTCCATTTTGGCTTTCAACCAGTAAATGTAATTTTATATTTCCGTAAAATATCAGTGTATGACTGTAATTTCGTTTTTAGGAGCTATAATTTAAATCTCTTGTTCGAATTGATTTAATTATTATAAATAATCACAGAAATAAATTTACTGAATATATCAGATAAGGTGATTTTGACTTCGATAAAAATACTTTCATTAAGAGGGTGTCAGCCTCCTCTTCATAATGGGTAGGACGCTTTATGTAAAGATAGTATCATATTGCAATATTTTCTTTTAATCTAAAAAACCCCAACGATATTTAAAAAATACAATACAAACAAATATATACAATATACAAATACAACACAATACAAACCTCAAACCTTAGCGTGTTCATTTTCACGTATGTTTAAAAATCATAAACCTTTTACATGATACGGTTTAGGTTTCATAATCTGTAAAAATTTGCATCGTAAATTAATTTAAATGTATGTTTCTGAATACGCTTGTTAATTTTTTAAGGCAATCCTCACGCAATAATAATGAACTGTAGATTTTTCTTAAATTTTACAATTTCATAAACTAAAAATATTATATGTACATATATGTATATACGTCGAAAAGAAAGAAAAAATATTATTCTGTTTACTTCTTACAAAAGGACTCCAAAGTTTAAAACGTTGTATACAGTTTAGAAAAATAGAGAGAATCAATGGACCCACATTCATATTACTGTTCATTAAAGATAATATTTTTTATGAAAAATATTTTTTTAATTTTCCAAAAAATGTTATTTTTTTTATTCTTATATGTGTATATTTGTGGAATTTCAACACGTTCTGAGCATGCATTCATAAATAAATAAAATACTAAATTATTACAATTTAAAATAAACTGGCAAAATCTGATTTTTTCTACAAAAAAATAACTAATTTTTTATTATATTTCTAAACTATTTGGTAAATATAGAGTATTTCCTTTGAATATAATATTATTGTACAAAATATAAATAATATGTATAATTTTGACAGTAAGTGTTACAAATTACTTTGAACTCAGTTTTGCATTTGGATTTTATTATTGCAACGTATGTTTGAATAAAAATTAAAGTATAGACATATTTTGAAATTTTTACCTTTTTTCTTTATTATAAACCTGTTTTTTTAAAAATACTCTAGTAAAAAATAACTAAAATAAATATACAAAAAAAATAATAAAAAATTTTTTTATTTTTGGTTATATATTGTTTTATAACTTTTTTAGCCAATAATTTTTATACCAAAAAGTTTCATTAATTTTAAGGAACAAAATATAAGAAATCATCAAATTGGTTTCAAATAAAAAAAGTTATTTAATTTTAAATAATGCAAAAAATCGGTCGTTAAAAATGTATATGTAAAAATAATAAATTTTATATTTTTCAAATAAAATTTTATAAATGTTGCTAAAAAAAAATATATTTTTGTAAAAAAGTAAATTATTTATATTAAAGAAAAAATGTTTTATTATATTGTTTTTAGATATTAATATAATAATTATTGTATTTTATTACCTGATATTCTAGTAGTAGCCGACGATGTTGACGTTGGTTCTCCTTGATGATAGTAGTAGTCTGATGTTTCGTTGACGGAAATATCTGCTGCAATGACAGTCAGCTGATCCTTATATACCGACACGCCGCCTCCGTCGACCAATCAGCGCGCAGCGTCACTCTCGTACGATAACAGCGGACTTTGACCAGTCACGGGAGACAAATAACTATGCAAAATTATATTGCTATTCGACTTCAGTACATGGCCAATCTGAAAGTTAACACGTATTTACTGTTAGGCGTTACGAAGTTCGCCGGGTCAGCTAGTAAATAATAATGCATAGTTAAACATTAAATACAAATGAAACAAATAATGAGTTTTGAAAATTCAGACGTCCCATAATTATTATTTTACTACTAATTTTTTTAACTCCTTAGATTCTTTAACCCTAGAACCTTGCTGAAATAATATTTTTAGTACAAAATATTTGTATCTTTGTATCTGATGAAAAGAGTCTTCGAGGATTCAAAGGATTATTATATCTAAATGTAAACGTAGGATGGGACGTAAATCTTTCAGGATTGCCTTAAAGTCTCTTTAAAAGCTTCGTATGTTATGAACACTTTCAACGATGTTTAGAACAATTTCCCATAAAATAAGACCAAGCAGTTCGTGACCAATTATCAAATTTCATTCCAAGTTAGTTTCATGCCGTGATTGTTCTAACACAGTTCCTAATCTTCCTTGATATTAATTAATGACAGCAACTTTTTAACACTTTTTTAGTCTTATTTTGAAAACTGTAAATAGCCGCAATGTGTTTTATGATTGGTCATAGTTTTATGATTTTAAAAATTAATTTTATCTTCAAAATGTTACTTTGTTCTAACATAGCGGAGTAATCTTAGCTTAATAAAGCCGGTGAATTTCAATTTACAGTGTTAGGCAATTAAGTTTGCAAATAGTTCTAACCAAACGCTTTTAAATTAATTGTGGAAAAATAACCAGAATTTTGAAGTGATTAGTAAACTGTTGGGATACTATGAGGTAATAATAAGGTTGATTGCTAGATTTTAATCATGGATTCCAATTTTGGGGTATTTTGCTAAATGCGCCATGGGAAAGATTGGTGCCTCTGACAGAAAGAAACATTATTTTGGTAAAATTAATTCTCAGCTAAATTATGAAAGCATTAATGTAAACAGACTAATTGGTGATTTCTCAAAACAATTAGTTGATAGCCTGTTGACCTTAAAAAGAGTCGTCGGTCGACCCCATACGCAACAATGCACATCGGCAAATTTGTAGCATTGGAATGTCGGCAAAGTACATGTAAATAAACGGTTTCACTGAACTGGCACATACTTTCTCCCTTAAAAGTAGTGAAATAGAATTACAGTAGTAACACTATAGTATTTTTCGATGCTTGTTAAAATAACAATTAACAACTTTTCATAATTCTTTCACATTGTTTTATTGGATGATACATCACCAACCTGCAAATCATGTTTCCTTAAAATCGAATGAGTAAGGAATAAGGCAATAAATAGATTTTTTACGTCTCCATGAGAATACCATTAGACACTCTTTGACAACGTACTGTATTTACTATGGAAGGTAAATTTAACTTCTCTGTGAAACCATATGTCGTTGACTAATAATTTAAAAAATATTTGTTTAGTTTTTAGCTGGTTTTAATGGTGATATTCAAGTTTTTTAGTTTATTGTTTTTCCGAAATATCTATGACATATTTAAAACGTTTTATAATTTTATCAAATTATCAACCGTCATTTTTAGAGACATGTGGGTGATCATAGTATTTGGATATTGACCCATATTAACCATACAATTTTCAGAAACAGAAAAAATCGGGAACCTTCAAAACAAAGACACAGACAGCTAGATTGTAGGTATATAATACTATCTATCTGTAGGTAACGTTTTACTGGTGTTCTCCTAAATTATTCGTTTACTATGGCTATTAACAAAATCAATAAAAATTCCAAAAAAAGAAAAATGAAACTCTTAAATACGTTTAATACCATTAAATTATTCTTAAAACTGTGAACTGGTGTAAAAACAATGAAATAAAATGACAACTGATTGCAAAAAATGCAAACTGGCTTTAAGCAAATATGGTTTTCATCTTTACTCAAAGTCAGTTAACATTTTTTGCAATCAGTTGTTGACAGCTTGATTTTTGTTTTGATGCTAAGCCTTGTGTGTTCTATTGCAAATAACAGGTAGGTGTTCTCCTATAACGTAACACTTACAACCCTACTAACGTACCCTTTGTATGGACACATTAACAATTGTACAGGTTGACTGAAAGTTTTACTAATTCTTCGGCCAAAAGTCTCTAAAATATCAAATGGAATTTTTTCGGTTGTGGTTGTGGAAATTTTATTTACATAATATACTCTTTTCGCTATTACAGCATCAAGTCAAAAGTAAAATAATTTAATCCACGAAAGCCTTGTATCATCCGTGTAATTATTGTATCTGGTGTGAATTGGGCATTTTACTGTAACTTCATCACTCATGTTAGACTAAACCTACATTACACAATCATTACATCTGCTTGCACAATCATTACCGATCCCCCCGAATCTTCCCTTTGAAAAGCAGATGTCTTCACAACTAACTGAGTCATATTCACTAACTTTCAATTTTGTTCTGGTACACAAAGTAATTTAGGTAAATATGTTCTATTACTTACAAGTTCACTACAAGCATTAGAGTGTGTTTAATATTCGTCTCGTCAAAGTAAGGGTACTGGAGTGTCTGTTAAAAAATATACAATAACCTACATTTTCAAGGGACTTATGTAATTGAAACACAACGCTATATCATCTAGGCGGCCGTCGCTGTTGAAAGTATAGTCAACGTCACTATGAAACTCTTACGAATTTGAATGTGAAGATAAATTGTCTCCATGATTCAAGGTTAGTATGTGTTGTCCACTAACAGATCTATAGATAAACTAGCGGAGCTTACCGCAGCATAATTTCTTGTTTGATAACCATAGCTTACAGATAAGTTATAGTTATCCGAGTCACAATATACTCCATTCTCAGCATCTTCTGCCATGCCAACTGTTTGATATCATGCCAGTGATATCAAACAGGAACAAACAATTTGGATGTCTCGAAGGTTTTTATCGGCTATTCTGAAAAAGGTCAGAGTCGTATATTGTAGTTTCGCCAAAATAACTAGTTAACGAGCTATATTGATATATTTGACCTTAACCTACAGACCAGATACCAACCCAATACCGACGATTACAAAATATGTGTCAGACAAAACAAAAACATCAATATGATGATATTATGATTTCACAGTCCCAACTTAAAAAAAAAATAGTCAACATAGCAGATCCTTCAAAAATATCATTTTCTTTTAAACATGCTAGTTTTTAGGCCATGAAGTAGTATTTTATAAATCTTTTTACAAACAAATCAGAGCATAATATCACTACTTATTTATAAAAGATTTTAGTAGCAAACCATTTTAGTTTACATGAAAAATATTAAAACAAAGAAACTTGATAAGGTTTCGAACTACATTTCATGCGTCTGTAGAAAAATGAAGAAGCTCAAATGACAGCAGTCACAAAACTAACCACATTCCTCTTAATTTAGGCGCGGTAGCAGTCACGTACATGTCACAGAATGAATAAAAATATTCCCGGAACTTCTCATTGGCTGGAAGTGATTATGTACTCCATTAGGTTGATTTTTGCATGGTGTTTTTGAACACTATGTTAAATAATTAATTAGATTTTAACTACCACCCGTTACATGAAAAATCAATCTTTTCTAGACGTTACTCAACCTTAGGTTGGACATAGTATATTTCTTGTTCGTTGTAACTAATTATTTTTGAATTTTTCGTGGTTAGTGTACAGTTAACCTTTAGTTACTGGTTAGTTATAGGTTAGGTACGACTACCCTCTGTAAAGGGTTGAATACCATTATTTATTATTTTATGTTAAGAGTATAGTATCGTTAATATTTAAGGGGCTTTGATTGATTTAACAAGATTTTTATTAGAAATTTAGTAATTATTGTGGGCCGATCGCATGGCGAGATTAAGAAAATTTGGTTATGTATAATATCATCATGGGCATTGATGCATATGATCCACAAGTTTGCATATATAGTTTTGTACATGCATGTACAGAACATATATTCACATAACCTTTTAAATTGAAGTTGGAATATTTTCTGTTTAGTAGACTACTCCATGTGGTCAGTATTGGTCACGGACCAAAGTCCGCTGTTATCGTACGAGAGTGACGCTGCGCGCTGATTGGTCGGCGGAGGCGGCGTGTCGGTATATAAGGATCAGCTGACTGTCATTGCAGCAGATATTTCCGTCAACGAAACATCAGACTACTACTATCATGGGCAAGGAGAGGACCAACGTCAACATGGCCGTCGTCGGCTACTACTAGACCCTTCCATCAGGTACATAAATTATTAAATATTTAGATATTTTTAAAAGGTTTTTACATTAAAATCTGATAGGAGACTTCTGTCATTTCCGAAGCAGTTACCCCTGGCGCGTCTATGTGATTAATGCTGAACCGTTTTCTTACTACTTTTACCTGCAACACACATCACTTACGCCCATTGAAATGTACAGTTAAAATAAAAAGCAATAAATTTAGATAAATTAACAATTAATTCAACTTAACTTTAAGATGTTTAAAATTTTGTTATAGTTTAGTTTTATTGCGATCCTTGCTCCTAGAGTTTGAATTTATTTGAAATACTTATCAATACTTGTAAAAGTATTGGAAAGATTTTACGTTAAAATGTTTAATATGTTCATTATAAATTAAATAATGAATTATAGTGTGAATCAACTAGGTACTCAATGAAGGTTTCTCAATACTGTACTCGAAATAGCTCAGTGGAGATTACGCATAAATGTTTAGTATTTATAATTTAATATTATGATATTATTAATATGCATCACAAATGATTCTATGTGAACTTAAGGCGATTACTAATTGAAATGTTTCCTTATGCGAAAACAATCTTTTGACTTTTTTGAATACTCAGTGATTGCATTTAAATAAAGATGGTTTGAAATATTATTGTTGTGGGTTTTAACATAGAATTTACTGAATTTGAATTACTAGTATACGACTAATGTTATTCATGACTATACTGCAATGAAAATTACCTATCATTATAGGAAACAAGTTAAAATTGGGTTTTGTAAAAGGTATTTTATATATTTAATATGTTTAAAATTGAAATTTGGTATTTTTATAGCTATTTTTTTAATTTTTGATCCTCTATTTCAAAATACCATTACGAGTGTATGGTGAATATTTCAATTTCATAGGTTTGATAGTTGTCTCTTAAATTGTACCTTAGTGAACTAACGTTCTCCCATATAGATTACTTTTTGACCGAAAAATACTGACCACCCCTTATGTAGCAGTCCATTGATACCGTTTATTTTGGTTGGGTTAAGATTTAACTATTAGACTAATAGTAATTTACAAACATTATTTTAAGAAAACAAATATATGTCCAAAACCGATTTTGAATATCCTGTTTTAATTATGAGTCTGTTAATTTCCTTCACATTAGTTAGGGGTTTTATAAGTAACTTAATAAAATTACTTTAAATGAGTTAATATTGAAGTTGTTTAGATATCATTAAACGTAATTTAAATTTAGTTTAATACTACACGTATAATTTAATTAAGGCTATCATTGATACAGAGTGATATAATAAAAACTGAACAGCTTTACGCAACTCAATAATTCAATAATTTATCTGAAAACGATTAGAAACAGCCAATTAAATCCTTTATAAGTGATGACGTAATCCGTAAACTTACTTGTGTTGTTCTATGATTGCTCATACTGGAATTAATAACTTCTAAAAAAATTAAGAAAGAACGCGTTGTAATAGTAATAAAGGATTATTTAAAAAGTTGTAATGATTTGATAGTATTATGGTGATGGGATTTTATGTAAAGAGTATTGTTACAGTTTATGCAAATGTTCCAGATGATGGAGGGCCAGTACAACACGGACACGTCCCGGCTTCTGTACACGGACACGACTTGGACACGGACAACACGATGATCTAAAAACACCGGACTACACCTCACCTGATTGGCATTGAATTCAATAAACAAAATTTGTCAATAAATAATACATGAATCATTAATTATGTCCCATTTTCCTAGTGCAGTATATTCCACGATAGTTTCAAGTGTGGTGAATTTTTCATTGATGGTGTACATAAATTATAACTTTAAGTAAAATTAATTATAAAATAATTTCCAACAAGTAGCAGACTTACCTTTTCATAGTTTTGAAGAGAAACAGTGACACAAAGACTATCTATTTAACTGTGGGCCTTTTAACAAATTGTTGGTAAAATCTAAAGTATCTAAAAAATAAAAAAAAAAAAAAAAAAAAGAAAAAGAAAAAAAAAAAAAAAAAACAAATAAAAAAAAAAAAAAAAAAAAAAAAAAAAAAAAATAAAAAAAGCTAAAAAAAAAAAAAAAAAAAAAAAAAAAACAAAAAAAAAAAACAAAAAAAAAGCAAAATCGATTAATTTTATACGTTAATTAGTAGTCTCTTTTTTACCTTTTTTTTACTAATTTTGAACTATTGAATGTGAGGAATAAGATAAAATATATGGTACGGTAGTCTGCTACGGTACAGTCACGTGTATGGTAGTCAGTAGATAGTTAAAACGTGCACTTCAACTTAGGTTAAAAATTTATAACTAACTAACCAAATGTGCAACCATAAAATTTTGAATAATGACTAATATTTTTAATGAAGTAATTTGACACCGATATCTTTACTTAAAAAAACTAGGTAGTTTTTAATTAAAATGCTGGGGAAAATGAAAAGTGACACGTACACATAAAATATTTAAAACAGGAGCAAAACTCTCGTAATTACAATAAACCTTGTAGATTCATTAACAACAGGTAAAAGTAAGACAATAGCAACGAATAAAAGAAATTTAATATGCCGTAGTTACAATTTACAAGGTATAAACACGAAGGGTGAGAATTTACAAGAGGAGTTTTCAACAGACACAGCTTCCAACGCTGAGACACTGGTAGGAGGAGTCGAGTTTGGTCGAGGTGTCGAGCAGGGAGGGCTCGGAGGTGGGAGAGTGTTTGAAGGAAGTGCTCTCTAGCGGGGACACGTCGCACTGCCTCGCGGGTCTCGCCCTAGAGGCGGGGGCTGGCTCCGGTAGGAACGAACGGTTTCTGTACAAGCTCCTCGTGTCCTCCTCTGTTGTATCCATAGCCCTCTTATGGGGGTCTAGCGTCTCCGAAGTGAAACTCTGCAACATCTGCAGGTGACTGGTGGATTGGTCGGGGTACTGTTGGCTGCCCAGGCGGAACTGCGGAGGTTTGTAGTGACTCTGGTCCGAGGCGCCCAGGTACTGCTGGAGGTGGGCGTAGCCCCCCGACGCTCCGTACAGTGTGAACATGTCCGTGTACGTTCTCGTGGGCGTCTCCTGACCCGACTCTGTCCCCTTGGCTCGGTTCGCTTGGGAATATTCTCCGTAGGCCATGTTGAACAGAGCCTCTGGGTCGCATACGAACTTGTACACGTACCGTTCTCCTAAAACATCACATTACTCATTACTGAGGAATTTAAATTTTTAGTAGGTAACATTAATTATGAATTTCATAGTGATGTATTTAAACTGAGTATTAACTTATAACACTGTGGAAGTTTTCATATACATGATAGTTACAACTTTCGCAGTTTGGCCTTAACATGTCTCGTATATTCTTACCTATATTTTAAATTATAACTGGCACAATATGTTACTAACAAAAATATGATTTATTGTTATAATATACTTGTAATTAAAATAGTTTGACTGGGACGGTGGCGACGTCCTGTAATCCAGCTACTTTGAGGTCACGAATTGTGGATAGTTGTGAGAGATGGTCGGTGGGTGTAGTGTTCTCTTGTGTGGATTAACGTCCGCACTATTGAATACTGCATTAATCCACAAAGGCCATCCTCATAATTAGACCAATTCGTAATTCAGAGGCCGTGGTTCGGATTCCACGTTAAACTGTAGGTCCCTTAGTTGCCATCGGCTGTTGGGCTATTAATTAACAGTCCTGTCTAAGAAACATGTCAGCCTTAGTCAGTAACAAGACTACAAGATCGCGCCACAATCATCCTACATTCATTCCTCATTCATACTTGGCTTAAAATACCTACCTGGGTAGGTCGCCATTTCAGTTAAAAGTATAAAGTAAAAGTAAGTATAAAGTTTTGGTATTGTATTTACTAGTGTAGCTTTCTTGAGTTAACTACGGAATTTGAAAGTTTGGAGTATACAAAATCTTACTCGTGTTATCAAAAAATGCGTTTTATAAATAAAAACTTAAATAATTTAATACATATTTAATGATATTAAACTAAGTATCCGCTCATATTTGACGTAATAAATCCCACGAAACCCAAATTTTGTCCCATGACTGTATCACTTGTAAATTTCCTTTTATTCAACTTCGTACTACGTCTATGTGCCAAAGAAATCAAAAGAAACTATATTACTTATGAACTCGTTCATAATCATATTGTCAGATTATAATTATTGACTCTCTCCCTCTCCCACGTACCTGCTACCTTCTGCATGATGCCCTTCTCGTAATAATACCTCAAGGATCGACTCAGCTTGTCGTAGTTCATTGCTGGTCGGTTCTTCTGAACCCCCCACCTTCTAGCTACCTGCAATAATAAGAACAGCTGGCGTATATTATTAGTTAATACCGGGAGATCGAGTTTTGCTCGTATAGAATAAAATATGTATTCGATAATTAATCTATCTGAAATGACAGATTCAGATTCAAATTGCTTTATTTTGACAGTTAGTTGTTAACAAAAACTGCATAATAGTGTCAATAAAATTAGTAAGTAGTCATAATAAACTATGTATAATAATGAAGCAACGTATTTCTTTCTATTTAAAATAACTAGGATTTGTCATTATAACCAATAAAATCCTTAACATTATAAAAACATTTTTCAATTAAAAATTGTTTAACCATATTTTCAAAAATTTTGGGTCAGCTTGCCTTTGCCTTAATGGAGTTTGGAAGAGCATAAAAAAGTGAAACTCCATTGTAAGAAAAATGATTTTGAAAAAACCTGGCTTTATGTTTAGGTACTCTTGCATTAAAAGTTTTTCTTAAATTATAATTTGAAGCTAATTGTGAAGAAAATTTGTAATGTTTGGTAAGAAAAAAGGTTATTGAATTTAAGATATAAATTGAAGAAAAAGTTAAAATTTTATTGGTTTTGAAAAGTGACTTGCAAGAGTACCTGCGTGGTTTTCTGAAAATTACGCGGATAGTTTTTTTTTAAATTTAGACAAATTTTGTTCTTTGAGACTCATGCCCCCAAACAGCAACGGCATAGGTTAAGAAAGGATAAATAATGCCATAGTATGTTGTGAGCAACAAATGTGTATCTGAAAATTTAGAAAGTGTTTTTAAAACGAAAATTCCGGAAGAAAGCTTTTGACAGACAAAATCAATATGAGCATGAAATTTTAGACTACTGTAAATTTGGACGCCCAAGAACTTAACGACTGAGGTTGGCTCAATGTGTTCATCACCAATTAAGTAATCAATGCGTTCAGAAGCTCCTGCCTTGCTTATATTTACACATTAAATTAAACACACATTAAATTTAACTAACTATTCTTTAAAACGTTTCTTCAAAATTGCATAAAAATAAAACATACATTATTCTATGAATTTTACAATGAAAAATTAAAACAGCCTGAATCAGCTGAGTTAACCGTTACCACAAAAAAGGTCCTTAACGATGACATGGACACTTTGAAGGGCTGTAGGACGAAATCGTTATTTGTGCTACAAATAAAAGCTACGGCGTTTGCACTACATCAATGTCGTTATTTAAGAGTTTGCATCAGTGGTAGCCATCTTGGATTTTAGTCCCGTAAGAGCAATGTTAAATTCTGGCGCCTATATCTCCTTGACCTATTGTCATAAATTAACGGGAGAGGTGTCAAATTAAAGGTATTACAGTCCTTCAGGGCACCACCTTACAGAACTTCTTAATTTTGCCCTCAATAAAAAAAAATAATGAATTTTTTTTAATATTCCTGTTTTTTCCTATATTTTTGTTTTTATATCAAGTTAAATTTTTGAACATATTAAAAGGTCATGCCCTTGAGCCACCTCTCTTCAATGTACTTCCAAAGTTTTACATTGATACTTTGATAATTAACGCCCCTACAGACGCCAAAGTGAAGGTATGTTCCGCCAGAATTTAACATTGCTCTTACGGGACTAAAATTCAAGATGGCTACCACTGATGCAGACTCTTAACATCATCTTCTCTGAACAACTGTCAATTGGTAGACAGATGTTTTGTTTACACGTAAATCTCTATAAGCTTGATGATAATTTTTTAGATTTTAAACTTTATATTACAAGAAACACGGGATTTTACTGGCTTATATGACGTTTCTGGCTTCTTCACTAATAATGGGCGGCGTTAAGCCCACGTCGTCACTGCCACTGTCCATTTTATTTAGGTAAATGTCAATAAAATGGCTGACGCTCAGGAAACAGTGGACGCAACAGACAGTGGTGCCACCACAATCACTGTAAATTTCTCAATTTTCGCTATGTATGTTTGTATATGGAGTGTTTCCGGATCCTTCCTATTTTATTCGTATGGGATTACTGTTCCTGGGATACTGTACTAAAAGTATCATACCTTTCCTCCCTAGACTATAATATTAGGGTGTTCCATATACGATATATATACACATATATAACTTGTGGCATGACGTGGTCCAAATATTATACTCGGTCGAGTACCCGATTTTTAGAACTGGAAAGAAGACTGTAATGGTAAATAGTATATATTCCAATATGCCTCTGAACTGTACCATTTTCACAAATAAGTTTTGACTACGCTATTGAGTGCCATCGACATGATAAAAGAGTCGATCAGTTTCTACACTATACCCGTAATATTTCAGCAGGAACCTATATTGCATAGCATCTTCAAACAACAGGAATTTTTTTAATACTCTTTCAGACTTAAACAAAAAAGAAACCACCTTCAAATAATAATAATAATAGAAGAGTTGATTGTCATTTAACTTTTACAGTAATAGATAACGTCAAATACATATTACTTACGTATTATATACAGTATTAATAGAGAAGATTATAAGAAAACAGAGACGAAATACATGTTAAAATACAGATAAATATAAAATAAAAATCTAAATACAGTGCAATGAAAAAATTCATCAATCGTGTAAAATGGATTATTCACATGTAATTTGTACAGTTTAGCTTTATATATATTTACAGGTAATTCTTTTAAATCTACACTAATTTTACTGTATATATTTAGACCAAGAACTAAATAAGAATTTTGTGACTTGGACAGATGTTGGTTGATAGGGTACATCTAGATAAGAGCTAAATCTGGTATTATAATTGAAATACCCAAAAAAAGGAAATCATGTGTAATGCCTGAAAGTTTCATTACAATCTTTTGAGCTGTTTCAGAATCTATAGGTAACGTACATTAAAGTCCTATTTCATATATTAATAAGATAAAAACGATTAAATAATAGCTAAACCTGGTATTAGATTTTTTAAACAGAGTTCGGTGATGTACTGAATCATGTATGTGCTGAATAGCCTGGTGCTGTTGAAAGAGACTCTGAGCAGATTTGATAGCAGAAGAACGTCAGCACGATACGCCACTCGCAATGAAAAGGACCCCGCGCTCGGCTATCAGAATCTTCAACACCTTGCCAGATAGAATAAGAAATCTTGAGCCAGCAGCCTTCAAAGAGGAAATCCGCAGCTCCCTTCTACTGAGGCCCCTTTACAGTCTCCAGGAGTTGGTTAGATTCCTCTTGTGCCAATATAATGTAGGACGCCCGCCACAGCCAGGTGTTAGGTTTCTAGTTTTAAGTATATGTTTGATTATATGTTGTTGAATGTTTATGTAATGACGCTATCTATCCGGGAATCCCCGGTCAAAGATACAGGATTCAAGTATTCAAGTAAGTAAGTAAGTAGAACTGACACCGATTTCTAGAATATTTTACATTAGTAGATTCCTAAATTAGACTCACCTCTTCGGGTTCCACCAGTTTGAACTCCATGCCTCGCCCAGTCCACACGATGCAGGAGGCGTTGTTGGGATCGTCCAGCAAGGCCACCAGGAACTGCCAGAGTTGCAAGGAGCCGCGCTGCTGACGGTGGCTGACGACGGGGTCGCTCCAGCCTCCAGCACACTCCCGCTTGTACTCTGGCAACATACAGCAGGCCTAGGTAGAGTGGAGGATGTTTGTAAAGCAATGCATCAATTAGAGATACTAAAAACAGCGTTAAGTTTAAGTTTTTTAAAGAAAAAGCTTTCTGGGGCAATACCTCTCATGTTGGAGACGTCCTTGTAATCGAAAAAATTTACGTCTACGTCTCATGGCACAAGCTAAACCCCCTTAGATCACTGCCGACCCATTTTTATAAAATTTAATATTCTTACAGTTGTTAATTTATACATATTTAAAATATTGTTATTTAGTTATAAAAATCTTGAAGCCGAAGCCACTAGATTAGATTACCATTTGACCTACACAGGTAGGTATTTTAAGCCAAGTATAAATGAGAAATGATTGTGGCGCGATCTTGTAGTCTTGTTACTGGCTAAGGCTGACATGTTCCTTAGACAGGACTGTTAATTAATTGCCCAACAATCGATGGCAACTAAGGGACCTACATTTTAGCGTGGAATCTGAACCACGACCTATGAATTACGAATTGGTCTAATTATGAGGAGAGTCTTTGCGGATTAATGTAGTGCGGACTATTATATCACTAGAGGTGATTATCTCAATTTTGACACGAGGGATAGGGATAGAATTGATGTGCCTTTTGTTAGGCTGAGTAAAACCAAAAACAATTATAAAGTATTAGGCCTAAAATTTATAAACAAATTGCCCAAGGAGATCCTCCAGCTACATTTCAAAGCCTTCAAAATTCAAATATATCACTAGCTGGTTCTCCACCCATTTTACATTATTGACGTGCTTTTAAGTCTCCCTACTCCTGTTTTTATTTATTAGTTATTGTTCCTGTCGTCTCTCTTGTTGATTATTGGTTAAGTATTTATGAATTTATTTTTCTTGATCTATATATGTATTTTAGCTATTAATTTGGCTGTTGATGAACTGACAGCTATTGACCCCAGCATGCCATTTTTTGACAATACTCAATGTATCATGTTTGTTGTTGTTGAGTAATAAACGTTTTGACTTTTTTTTACTTTAATCAATCTGTCCAAATACCTAAAAACTGTCAATTGTCAATTAGACGACCTTCTTGTTAACGAGTTAATATACAGAGTTATGTAATACTAAATAATCTACTAGAAAAACCTGTGTGACTTGTATGTAAATTGTTTATATGATTGGTCATTATTAAAAAAAATAAATGGCACTGTATTTTACTATAATTAATTGAAACTTTACAATAGTAAACATTACGAATCACTATATTGTGGTTTAATGGGTTAAAATGATCAGAAAGATTTCCTTGGGATAATTTCAAACATACATTCATTACTAGGTATCCGCCATTTTGTATTGTTTACAAAATACTTTACATCTTAGACTTTTTCAATCAATTGTTTTGAGTCGTGGCATGTGTCTTTAAATAGCACAGACCCTAGACAAAAACAACAATGTGATTAAATTTTTAATTTTAAAATGGCGGCCGTTAAAATGGTTTAGATCGAAAAATTGGATTAAAATAGTTGATTATTTTATTTCAATCTTCTATTTAATGACACCAAAACTATGAAAATCGGTCAATAATGGTCGGAGATTCACTACCATATCCATTATCAGATGTTTGCGAGTATTGCGAGGTCAGCTGCAACAATGGCGGTCCTAAGCCAATGATAATACTCGTACACCCAACACTGGTAATAGTACTACATCTCCGTTGTTTATTGACTGATTTTCATAACTTGTGTCATTGTATAGGGACTCAAATTTGACATTACTTTTAAGGTCTAATATTTTTTAAAATAATCAAACCTTTTTAAGTTACTTTAATGTAAACTAGTTTAATGGCCGCCATTTTGATCACACTTATATGTTTTTCTAATGGTTCTTTACTTTTTAAAGGCGCGTGCTAAGTTTCAATGGATATGTGTGTATGTTAGGACATGCCCCACAGGCACTTTTGTGCTTATTTTCACCCAGTAAACCACATTATGAAATTTGATGACGAATGTTTACTGACACCCTGTATTATGGGTTGGTACTATACGGTAACTATTCACATTTTGAAGACACGACACAATGTTCCTTAGATATTTTGATGATGAAATGAAACATAAATACCCCCGTCACAGCAGACCTGCGTACTCAGCGAATTTCCAAATCAATAAAATAATAATATATGACAAGTTTTACCATTATCTGTCAATAAATATGAGAGTTATATGTGGAATAATATACCGGAATATTTGCCTATTCTCCATAAGATTAACATGGGAAAGAGTATGCAGCTTTGTTTCTGTGAAAAAATAAGTCTTGCGATGCGACTTACGATGATTGAGCTTAAAATATAGGATTTCTTAGTGACTATAGACACTCACCCTCAAAACCAGGTTTGTCCCTCGGATTCTGGACACAAAGACTGGACGTCGAATGCTGGTAGCCTGAAATCATGCAATATTTTTTAGAACGAAAGGAGGTAGAGTGTTGGACGCCCCACAGCACAGTCCACCTTGACGTTACGAAATAACATTGTATTAATAGAGAGTGTACAATTTTAAAAATAATTCGTAGGCACAATTGTACTAATGAAGGTGTATACCGGTTAAACCAAATATTTCTTTCAGCCTTAAAAGTTTAAATAAAATAACATTTTTCCAATTACAAACGAGCATTTTAAGACGTTTCGTCTATAACAACTCAATGTGGTACAGATTAGATTAGATTAGATTATTGAAATGGCTGTAGGTAGCTATTTCAAGCCAAGTATGAATGAGAGTTAATTGTAAGATGATTGTGGCGCGATCTTAAGTTTTGTTTATGACTAAATACATGTTCCTTAGACATCTGAATTAATAAACATTGGACTAAAATACAGTTTTAACTAATCAACCACGACCTCTGAATTACGAATTGGTCTAATTATGAGGATGGTCTTTGCGGATTAACGTATCTTTCACTAGTGCGGATGTTAATCCACACAAGAGAACACTTCATCCACCGAAAAAAAAGTAAAATTAAAAGTAAAATTTACTATTCTTGACCAATTCCTGTTTAAAGCATAGGCCTATTATTAATAATAACTTACATAAATTATCACATAAGTAGGTGTGTATGTAAATTAGCATATGGATATATGTATACCACAAATTAGAACATGCTTTATTATTGTATAAACATAATACGTGACGTAGGTTATAAGAAAATCATATTAATCAGTTCTGTGGTAAATACTTGGCTAGTTACCGTAGGAATCAGCCAATCTCTCCTATTACTCAAATTATTGTGATTTTCTATTAAATAAGGTGATATGTAGCCATAAAATCTCAATACAAAATTAAAAGTCAATAATTTTACATTAAAACAAAAAAGTTTTGAAATTTTGGCACAGTTTCAAAAGGCTACTTGACCATCAGAAACGATTATCTTAGTGAATAATTCTTTGTCTTTATATGCATTAAATAACATTTAAATTAAAATGAAATTAAATTCTGTAAGTTTATCCTTTGCAAAGGTGGTTTGGTGATTATTTGCTACAAAACGTTTTTTTGTTTCTAGAAGTTTTAATTTATAAATCCAATTTAATTATTTTAGTAGCACATATCATACAAATTAGCGATTTAAAGCTACGCACAGTCAATTTTAGAATTAGTTTTATTTTTGCCTTCTCAATATAGTTGCATTTTAAAAAGTTTCTCTCATCCTCTACCTTTAATAGGTAAGATTTTCCTAGACTGTTACAACGAACTAAAAGTTTCTCTCATCCTCTACCTTTAATAGGTAAGATTTTCCTAGACTGTTACAACGAACTAACACAATAAGATGGCGGCAAACAATTGTTTCCTATTTTGAGAAGTTCAGAAGATAAAAATCTAATTCCTCTAATGTATCTCCCCATATAAAGAGTAGATTAAAGTTTAGCTAAATTATTATTTTTGTATCCATTCCAACAAATAAGAGATCCCTCAATGATTCTTGTAATTATAATTTAAAATGTTATAATACTATCCTTCAATAAGTTGAATTTTTAATGATTCGTCTAATTACCAGCTAAGTAAACATAGTAATTGTTTTCGTATTTAAAACCAAGAAAAGTGTAATTAGCAAGAACTGAGTATTTCCATATCAAAAATATGAATACTGTATTTCAAATACGTTTCGTGTTTTCCTGATTCAAAAGCTTAAAACGAATTAAAATGAAAACGTACAAAAGTGCTCGTCCTGTATGACGGGAAAATGCTTAAAAAATGGACAAGACTGTAGTCCGAAATGTGATCGATGGAAAGAGGGGAAGAAAAACACTAATTCAGACAAACCCGCAGATTAAAAATTGAAGTTGAAACGAGATAGAAATGCGAGAGTGAGGGGGTAAAATGAAGCGAAAAAATGCACTTTTACTGAATGTGGACTTTCTGTGCTTCCCTGGGGAACATACAAAATACAGGGTCCTCTGAAAAACAGCGGCCAGATTACGAGTATCATGCACTTAGACCGACGGACCGCCCCTCATTAAACATGCAAGCCTCACCCTTCCACAGCCCCCGCCCCCGCCCCCACCGTCGGTCCAGAGACCTCTCCAAGGTTTATTTTGATAACTTCTTTGTTACATGTAAATTTTTAAATCGTTTCAGTTTTGTCTAAATATACCATCCCGGAGTCAGAAATGTTTTTTCTAACCACAAAGAATATTTCATTCTGAAAACTATTTCAGTGATGAAATCTCTACACCTAACACCATAAATTACGTAAAATGGGTCCGCCACTTTAAATTTAATGCTCCCCTGGCAATTTTCTGATATTATTATTATTATTATAACCATGGGAATCGTAACTAATTTGTAATTTTTTAAATATTTGAATACAAATTAAATTAAGTGGCCAATTATGTTTTAAATACTTCTGAAAAATGTCTTCAAAAGAAAGCTATTTTTAAGAAAAGAAACTTATACAGATATGCGAGTGTTCAAACCCTCTTAAACGAGTTAAACTGGAACTGGGATACTCTAATACATAAACTACATTTGGAATAGGTTTATTAAAACCTATTTAGTATTATGACCATAACCTAATTTTAAATTTTAGGTTATACGTTGTTTACGAAATAAGCTATAGAGCAAGTGTCAGAGGATGAAAAATGTGGCGATCGTAGGGAATGCTGAATGTTATTTAAACGGACTAAATGAAAATCGTATTTTTTAGAAATTGGAATTCTTCACTTATAAATTAAATATTTTAATTTTAAGACTTTTTATCGTAATAAGTTAGCTATCACAACTTCAATCATTTGATAAACATGGCTGAAATAAAAATCCGTTCTTACTATGCTTATTAAAGTTTGATTAGACAATTTATGGAAAAATAAATCAACTATAGTACGATCAAAAACTTGACATCCTTATAATATACCTACATCAGACAAGGTTAAGCAATTTTTAAATTTGTTTTTTAAATACTAAATTACTAAAGTTAAATTTGTTGTCATTAGATCTCATAGTTTTAGGTCATGGGTCAAAAAATTATTATTTAAAGCAATATCTTATCGAGTAAGTAAACACTTGTTTAATATGTTATAATTATAATTTAATATGTCTAACACATTTTTAGCATAGATAATTCAATATTGAATTAAATGCTTGTTCAATTATTTTCTTGGACGGAGATAAAATTTGTTTATAGGAAGACGCGAATAAGTCGTGCGACTGGTCAAAGTCCCCAAGCGTTTATTGTATCGTACGAGAGTGACGCTGCGCGCTGATTGGTCGACGGAGGCGGCGTGTCGGTATATAAGGATCAGCTGACTGTCATTGCAGCAGATATTTCCGTCAACGAAACATCAGACTACTACTATCATGGGCAAGGAGAGGACCAACGTCAACATGGCCGTCGTCGGCTACTACTAGACTCTACCATCAGGTATGTATAATAATTATTTTATGCCAGTTTGTTATGTTTTTTACCTTTCAATAACGAAACGAGTCACCTTAAATTATGAAATTTTTTTATTTACAACGTGTGTAGTCTAGAATGGTTCACAGAAAATTAATTAAATACGCTAATCAGCTGACTGAAATGATTTAATAGTTTTAACAGCCACGACATGATGACTTAGTTGAGCCACAATCGGAGACCTGTTATTATTGGCCTGAAAATTATTTAATTTAAAAAACCTTTTTCAATATGTTCTTCTTGTTGCATTAAAGTTGACGTTTTTGAGACCTTTTTATTTAAATTAAACTGTATATCAATATTACGGAATGTTAGGTTTGTATATTATTCCAGGCATGCTTTGAGTTTATACTACTAATAATAATTATAGAATATTCTAAACAGAAACGAAATGGTTAGAGTTTTTATTCTCATAATATGAAACTGATGAACAGAAAACACTGACCTGAATTACCCTAATTAGTTTCTAATTGATTTAATGTAATTCATAAATATATTTAATTTTTTATAAAATGTCTTAAACTAGTTTATTACCATTTTAGTTTTATCATATTAAATCTCATTATTATTACTTAATATTTTCATCATAAACAATTTAATATGATCATTTTAATATGTTCTATTAATACAATTTTTGTAACGACTGCCACCTCATTTTTCTGAAACAGCACAAACGTTTTAAATTAATTTATAACAAAAATCCCAATGTTTCTTGAAGTAAAATGTTTAATTTTTAAATGATCATTTTATTTTATGAGATTTTATATTCCTTATCTCTTTATTGTTTATTATTGCTCCTATATTTACTTAAGCTTTACAATTACTACTTTTATACCCATCAAATTTTTTTTAGTTTTTTAAATCTCAGTATTACTAATTAATCTGAGTGCATGGACTCATATTAGTGTTAAAGTAAGGTGACATGTAATACCAGTACGACATTGTGCATTTTGGTACTTTACGATTTTATAAACTCAATTTAATAGCCCAAATGTGTCAATTTAAGTTTGTTGGTGTGATTAAAAGTAATACATAAAAACAATTAATTAATAATTAATAAAATTACAGTAAATAAAATAATGACGCTTAGATGCTTGTCTAATATTGCTTATTGCATCTATAAAATTACATCATTTTTAATAACTTAGTATTAAAAATAAAATATTTCCTTTTATAGAAGCATAATTTTTTGCCAGCTGTAAATACTGTACCTGATTAAAAAAGAGCATAACACTGCTTTTAATTATTCAAAAATATTAACTATCTGAAATACACTAAATTAAATAGCCTATACCGCATTACATTTAAGGACGATATTAAAATATTTAAAAAGGCATCATAACTCATTCAATTCTCGTTTAATCATAATAAATTGTGTTCCAGATGATGGAGGGCCAGTACAACACGGACACGTCCCGGCTTCTGTACACGGACACGACTTGGACACGGACAACACGATGATCTGATAACACCGGACTACACCTCACCTGATTGGCATTACTACATTTATTTTTATACGAATAAATAAATTGAAATTTTACAGTCATAAAACACGATTCTTATTCATTGCCCAAAGAGGTTCAAATAATTTAGAAAATGGAATTTTAGTGTTAATAATTTTATAACATTTAATTTTTAGAGTTTTATTGGATAATAATTAACCATGTATGGCCTGTATAAATACATATATATCTTGAGGTTTGTTGAAAAATTACATTATTTTGTTTTGTAAATCATTAGTATATGGTATATAATTATTTTGTTCAGCTTATTTTTATTTCAAAAAAGGCTTAGCAACGCTTTAAATACGCATCGCAGATTCCCTCTCAAAAACCTATTTCTCCTGGTTCTAAGGCCACATCAACTTTTAAATCATTTTAAATTCATTACAAACTTTTTTATACAAAAAAGAAAAAATGTAACTCAACGTAAAGGAAACAAAAAAGCAAAATTCTTGAAATAAAATACATCGTAAATTTTACGTAAAAATAGTAACATTGACAAGATGTAAAATGTGAATAAAATTTCTATTGGTAAATATTAGGATATAGTAGCCAAGTGGCTAGGCCATTTAATTCAGCGGCCCAGTTTGCATCCGTAAGACTAAACTAAATCGTACGCAGCATGCTAGCGTGAGGGAAGCAATTTCTCATCTTGAGGGTGTATTCATACCCTCAAGCTATTAAACACCCTAAACATTGAAATGGTTGAAACTATTTATACTGTATGTTGTTCCTCGGGGTCATTTGAATGAGAGTTTTTGCTTCGCCATTCTATCCCAATTGGCTTGTCCACCACAATTAATTTGAGATAACTTAAAAGGGATTCATTCATAATTTATGTATACATATTATATAATTTCACACATTGATATCCATACGTAAATATTTTTGAGTTTGTTTGGAAATTATTTATAAGTGCACTAATTTTTATGAAAATAATTTGAACCCAATATACCAATAAGATAATTAATGTAGTCTGAATTTGCTTATTAATCATAAAAACAACAAAGGAAATGAGTGAGTAGTTTTTCTTCCAAGAGAAACAAAAGAATTTTGATTTTCTAACGTAAAGGAATACTGCACACCTTCACTAGATAAATCACAATATTTCAAATAATAATGAAGTTGAATCAATTTGTTGTTTTTCTGTTTAAAAATATAGGCAATGAGTATGTCGGTTTGCTGCTACGAGGAATAAAATATAAAGTGTATGAGATTCAATCGGTTACATATATTATATGCATTTTGATCTGTATACCAAGTTTACAATTTTTCATAAGCGAGATAAAAATTTCAAAATATTCCTCATAAAAATATCATTGGAGCTCCAATAGATAACGTACTGTGGACTGTGGTGACCAGTTTCTATAACTTTATCTCAGAACCGCTTGACATAGAGTGAAAATTGAAAACATTAATTTGTTTTTGAGCTGATTCTAATGTAAATAATACAAGTTTCATTAACTACAACCAAGAAAGGTAATGGCCACATATACTCTTGATTGGTGCTACGAATATAATAGGTAATAATAACTTTATTTCCAAGATGAATAAAATATTTTTAACAGTATTTCAAACAATAAATACGTTTCATAATAGAGCATTGCTTGTATTTCACCCAAACCAGACTGACATTGTTCTATTTTAGAACATTGGTCCTGTCTCCAATGCAATGTCTGTTGAAAATACACTTCATACAGGCTTCTACGGAAAAATACACTTAGGTAATATTAATGATAATATTTATGTTCACTTTTTAGAGGCATAGTTTAAACCTATCCTACTTTTAAACACTTTTTTTGAAGTCGTAATTGTATTTTAAATGAGAAACTTTTGACTTTACACTTTCAATGAGAGTATTTTACTGAACACTCACGTCAAAAAAACCCAGAACAATGTAACATATGCATGATAATAGTGGGAAGTTTGTCGATATCTCTATAAATAAACTTCACAAACTATTTCAATTAATATTTTTCAGTTCAATTGTAAAGTAAGACGAGCTCTCGTATGTAAGAATGTATTATATAAATTAATTAGAAAAATTAAAACACAACTCAATGCATTTTTAATGTAAATAATAATACCTGTTATTATCTGAACAAAATAGTCCCTGGTGAAGATGGCACGCTTTATTTTAGACCGCCACAACAACTCTACGACGTTAGTCAATTGAGCGATGCCGTTTTAAGTCTTTTTCTAGCCGATCATTTACTGTTTAATTATCCATACCGTTATTATAGCCTGTGATCAACTGATTTTGATATAAACGGAATGATGTTCAAGGAGAAATTTAATTTACATCAATTAATTTGTTTGTTACAGTGGCTTCAAGCAATACAACGAATACGTTTTTTCCAAAACAGATTTTGGTTTTTTCTTGCTTTTATTTCGCAAATTTAACCTTTAGTTTTTACAAATTGTTTAGTAAGATAATTTTTATTTATTAAACATAAAATAAATATTAATGCAAAACCTCTATTCGATATTGTTTTTCTTCAATCAACAACAGTCACGGTTATAAACAGCTGATTTGTATTGTTTACATATTATTATCCATAAGTGTAATGTTAAATTTTTAGATTTTAAACTTAATATTACATAAAGAATTTTCCTAATTAGACCTATCTAGAACTTATTTTTACTCAGAATTAGTTTTCAAAAATTTAAAGAAAACCTTAGTGCCTTTTCACACGTGTGCAAATATATATATACAAAAAATAGAAATTAATATATATACAAACCTTGCTCGTATTATAGTATTGGATGCATGAAACACTGTCATATATGAAGCTTTGCTAGTAAAAAATAGCAGAACGCTCAGGTGAACCGTGATTAGACCACTTAATGAATAATAATAGCCGACAACGAGCTGTAATTAATCTCAATCTCTGGCTCTGTTTTGCTTTCGTCTCTAAAAGCCGATGTTATTGTATTTTTAATTAACGCACATTGCTAATCCTAATTGACAAGAGAAGGAGGGTTGCGCCGCGCTGCGGGGCGGCGGCGGGGGGCGGTAAGGCCTTCGGTAAATAATGCAACGAAAGCTTTTAACTGAGCTCCCGTTTTTGTACATACCTCTACCTCTCTACCTGGCAGATACATAATGCACTTCTGCTCTTACCTATCGTTCACAAGGTAATTTTTGTTCAACCACTCAATAAAATTTCAGATTGGCTTTTTTCGGTGACGAATGTACAATAAAATATAGCAGCTAAAATTAAATACAGGTCAATTTCATAATGACCCTTTAATTAATTAAGGAACTTACTAATAAATTTATTACTTCAAATATGGTCTACCAATTTTTCTGTATATTTCTATTTTTCTATTATTTTATATCAGATGTTTTGTAAATATTAAAAAAATATGTTGACCCGACTTTTAACATACAAATTTGTGTTAAATATTATTTTTTGAATCGCGACTTTGACCCCATTATTTTCTATGACCACGGTGAATTTTCAAAATTTTTTTAATTGATGGCAAAACTACATGCTAAGACCTTTATAACGACACCTTGGACATGGTGATTGGTAGCACCACCGCTCCAAAACAATTATCACAAAAATAGGCCTAGTGTATTAAATATATAAGATGGATGAAACACTGTCATATATGAAGCTTTGCTAGTAAAAAAATAGCAGAACGCTCAGGTGAACCGTGATTAGACCACTTAATGAATAATAATAGCCGACAACGAGCTGTAATTAATCTCAATCTCTGGCTCTGTTTTGCTTTCGTCTCTAAAAGCCGATGTTATTGTATTTTTAATTAACGCACATTGCTAATCCTAATTGACAAGAGAAGGAGGGTTGCGCCGCGCTGCGGGGCGGCGGCGGGGGGCGGTAAGGCCTTCGGTAAATAATGCAACGAAAGCTTTTAACTGAGCTCCCGTTTTTGTACATACCTCTACCTCTCTACCTGGCAGATACATAATGCACTTCTGCTCTTACCTATCGTTCACAAGGTAATTTTTGTTTACCACTCAATAAAATTTCAGATTGACTTTTTTTCGGTGACAAATACACAGTAAAAAAAAATAAAATATAAAGCTAAAATTAAATATAGGTAAATTTCATAATGACCCTTTAATTAATTAAGGAACTTACTAGTAAATTTATTACTTCAAATACGGTCTACAAATTTATTTGTATATTTTGATTTGTCGTTTATTATATGTCCATTATTTTGTAAATATTAAAAAATATGTTGACCCGACTTTTAACACACCAATTTGTGTTAAGTATTATTTTTTGAATTTTTATATATTTTTGTACAAAAATTATTTATATAAAATGTATTTTATGATTTATAGAAATATTAATATAATATACTGGACAAAATATAATAATTTTAACTATTGATTTTCTCTGTATGACAAACCACATTGCAATTTAATTCATTTAGAATGCGATTAGCAAATAATTAACAATAAAAACTATTTCAAAAATCCTTTTTAAGTATAAAACAAAAAATAATCGCCATGAGTTTATCATAATATTTTCTGGTGGCACAAAACAAATTGTTAAATTTTCTTTAGAGTTTAAAACTGGGATGTTTACCAATAATGTCACGCACACACAAAAATATAGACGGTTACATTAAATTTTAGTGGCCTAGTTCTTTCTTTATTACCCAACAAAATTTTCTACTTATTTTATGACCAGTAAAAAGTACATAGTGATACTATTATGACGTACTAATCAGTAATAGTTCTGGGGAAATAGTTTCTTACGGAATTAGGCTTTGTAAACAATTCTAAAAATTAAAATAGGCATTCCAGGACTCTAAAATCCAAATTTAGTACTTCAATAGGCAAATGAACATAGGATATTCTTAAACCTGTGACGAAAAATCAACTCGGGGTAGTTAACTGAGTAGGCTATGCTATTTGAAAAATAACTATGTTCATTAATTCAAGCTTAGCAGCTAATATTGACAAGGAAGTTTTTACCAAAACGATCGTCAACATGATTGTATAGTTTAGCTCACCTCATAATTAGAGAGCAGCAGATTTGTTTCTAGCCTGTTATCATTATTAATTATGTAGTTCGTGTTATGACCAACATGAAATGACCACTGGGCGATTTGTCTAGATTATCAAATCGTGTAAATAATCCTAGAACGTAAAAAAATGTCTCACGTAAAAATAAATTACGTAAACACATTATACTAGACTTGCATTCGATTAAAAAGTGACTTTAACCCAGCTCTTCGAAAATGTCAGTAAATGAGCCGATTGTTTGTCGAGGGGGGGAGGGTGTGGCCGTAATTAGTGTAAGTGTGGCGTTTCTTTGACGTCAAACAGAACTCCCCCACAACAAACAACAATAGTGTCAGACACAACCACAATAGGTGGCGCACCTCGCCGCTACGCACCGCCACCGTCGTGACCACTGTCACCGTTCAGCCATTAAAACAATTTACCTTAAACGTTACGTACGTACAGGAAGAAAATGTTTAAAATTATATTAGTTTACAGTTTTATAATAATCTCCGATACCAAAACATTAACCCGATATCTGGCCAAGGTCCAAAAATGGACCACTATTTTTAAACTGTGAACTGGCAGGATTCATTAATGGACCACTGTGACATGGGGCGTATTATCGACAGGTTAAAGCCTGAAAACTGTTTTAAAGCGCTATGATACTTACACCATTGGAAAGATGAGATTTTGGTGATTCATTTTCATATATAAAACATTATCAAGCGACTATTATTTTGTCACAAACATTATAATAAAAATACGTTATTTGAACTAATAACGACGGGAGAAAAATCTCACGAGGTGGTCACAAAATACTTATTTTTGTCGGCCAATAGAAAAATAACTAGAAATCACAAGGCGTTTCTATTGATGCCATAGTAACCAGAATGTCATGAACTAAAATTCATTTATGAAAGGTTTCTTTAGACAACTTATAGTTTAGGTAGTAATTCCTTTCAAGTAATTGTATGTTGATTTGATTGTATGTTTGTATTTTGACATTGATAGCTCATTCATTTAAATATTATAAGCTGTAAAGGCCTAAAACCCTTATATATTATATATAAAGGTATATATATTTTATGAAACAAAATTTAATTTTGTTTCAGGATGGATCATATTTATTTTCCTCTAATGTGTTTCATATTTTCTGTATGAACGAAATAAAAAGTTGAGATTTTCAGAATAAATTTATGGCTTCAGAAAAATGTTCATAGTATTTTTATTTTTTCAACCATTTCAAAAATATTGATATTTCCACGTAGGGATTTGAATTTACCACAGCTTTGAATAAAATTTGTAGAATTCCTTTTTGGTTGTTTTATTGAGGGTTGCTTTCAAAATTAGTGATTTGCATAAACCAGAGATTCACAAATTTGTTAATACATTGGCCAAATACATTTCTGAAAGAAAAAACTTGCTACATCATATTATTCTACTTTATTTGCTGAAACAGAATATAATACATATACACTTATTTAAAAAAAAAAACAAAATACGGCAAATAGTTTGTTACCACTACCCAGTGCAGAAAAAATCCCTGCCGTAAAGAAATCCAGCACTGGCCAGATATAGATTAAAAAGGATCCCCCCATCAATTACATTCAGTTGAGAGTTGAACTATTTTTGATAGCTAATCATATCATAAGATTATAAATACTCGTATAAAACCTATCTGAGTAGAAATGCGAGTGAAACATACAAATTTGTTTTGTTTCAAATGGGAATTGTACTCCAAAATAGTGTACAGTAAAATGAGAATGGATTATATTATTGAGGGAATTACAAGCGACAAGTTGAGAGAAGATGATTTACGGGTTAGTTGTATTAGATTAGATTTGAAATGGCGACCATACCACAAGGTAGGTATTATAAGCCAAGTATGAATGAGGATTGAATGTAAGATGATTGTGGCGCGATCTTGTAGTCTTGTTACTGACTAAGGCTGATATGTTCCTTAGACAGACTGTTAATTAATAGCCCAACAGCCGATGGCAACTAAGGGACCTACAGTTTAACGCGGAATCCGAACCACGGCCTCTGAATTACGAATTGGTCTAATTATGAGGATAGTCTTTTGTGGATTAACGTAGTATTCAATAGTGCGGACGTTAATCCACACAAGAGAACACTACACCCACCGACCATCGCTCACAACTATCCACAATTCGTTACCTCCAAGTAGCTGGATTACAGGATGTCGCCACCATCCCAGTCTTTTTAACTATCCCAGTGACTTTAACCCAGTTAAATATATTGTAAATTTATATTTGTAAAGGTTGCATTAAATGTCTTCAGTAGTCACTTAAGTTACTACTTTAATTAGTTGTGGGTTGTTGGTAATCACCTAGTTAGCCATGTGGCTGAAAAGTCAAGTTAAATGTATATTAGGAGAATAGCTCATTTACAACGAAGTTGTACTTGTGTAGAAGTAAAATTTGAGGTTATGTTAGCAATCAATTTTACTGACAGATGTTGCTATAAATCATCGCAATTCAAAATACAATTGCATTGGATGAAATTAAAACTCATTTCAATTTTGAATACAATCTTTGGGGAAATTTCACTCTATGTGGTGAATATTAAAAACACATTGGTGAAAAAAATGACTTGAGAATAAAGACACTTTTCAATCCCGCCGGGTAAGGATTAAATTAAGAAGGCTCTGATCGGGAGGCGAATGTCAATGTGGCGACACAATATCGGCCCTTTCTTATTGAAAATTACGAAAATATTTGTAAACGCATGCACGGCGGAGGTGCTGGGGGGCGCCGCGGGGGCCCATAGACATGGGCGGCACGTCGTCGTGGGGGGAAGCGCTGTAATGTGATCAGGCGGTGATCGACAAACCTCCAACCTGGGAGAACCGAGCTGCGACTATTTTCCGCGACATTGAAAACGTCACGCATATAGGATCCTGGCAAAGACCCATTCAGTCATTACTCAGTAGTTTTAGGCGAGTAATTATTTTGGGATAGAGTTAAAAAAACATTCTAAGGTCTTGAAGAGTATATGAAATAAACGGTACCAGTGGACTGACACATACTTTCTCCCTTAAGTAAATTTAAAAAAGACAATCTGTAATAAAACTATCATGTTCTTCAAAGTTAATCTAAATATCATTTAATAATTTATTGTTTCAAAAATAATCATCCCATTTCTGAAAATAAAAACAAGAGAGACAAAGTTAAATTAATTATTCAAATTGTATGGGGGGATACCCTCCCACGGTAATACCAAGCTTTTTTACGTTGGTTTTGTTGGGTGATTTGACCTTACGTTTCATACCAAGTTTCATTGAAAAAGGTTGAAAAATAAGAAAGAAATTTTTTTCTATTCTCCGTAAGAATAACATTGGGCGCTCTCAGACAACGTACTGCGTTTATCATGGACAGTAAGTTTAACTTTTCTCTGGAACCGTTAGTCGTAGACAAATAATTCAAATACTAATTTGTTTAGTTTTTAAGCTGGTTTCAATGGTACCAGTCAAGTTATACTTTACTTTTATTGTTTTCGCTGAAAATTTAAAAATTTGATTTTTTTACATTAAAAGCCCATAACTTTTGAACCGTCATTTTTACAGACATGCGGGTGGTGTCAAATTATTTAGTACTCTGTGCACTATAAACTATCAAATTTTAATCAAAATCGTTAGAGCCGTTTTTGAGAAATTTGGATTTTTCACTTTTTTAAGGGTTTTTAGGGGTGAACTACCCTTAAAATCAAAAATTTGAAAAAACACCTGGTGATACGGTGAGTATACATATACATGCCAAATTTCATATAAATCGGACCAACGGGGTAGGCTGTGGCTCTGTACACATCCAGACACACACACACACACAGACACACACACACACACACACACACAGACACACGGACGGACAGACATCACGTCGAAAACCACTTTTTTGGATTCAGGGGACCCCAAAACGGATATATCTACTCTCAACTGAAATTCGAAAATTTTGACGAAAACAATACTTTCTTCATATACTATGTATAAGGGGAGAAAGTAAAAATCAATGGTTCGTATTTCCTTTCATACTGAATGTTTACAGACAGCTGGAGCTAATAAACACAATGTTTAATTTGATTTTACATGGATATGTCTTAGCTTTGGGGGGTGTGTTGGCAATTTGCGAAACCAAAATTTAAAACAGTGACGTCTTCGTCATAGTTAAGTTATAAGAACAGCTGTTTAGATGAACTGAAAACATTCCCTCTAGATATATCCATGATATAACCTATTTCCCACAGGGAAGTAAGTACAAACATTTTTATTTCGTGTTACAACGGCAGAAGCATTTTTAACGTTTACTAACGTCAACTCGTTGGATAGGTAGTTAATTTTAATAGGCCAATTAATTAGTAATTACAATGACGGCCGGGTCCATTGAGCACGTTACGTTACTGGCTGCGTTATGGGATAAATACGTTCCACATATGCGGACGCCTTTCGATTTTTAGTCCTGTAAATAACTCCACCTACAGACTTCCAGAGGACATTTCTCACACACAAAACATTGCATTATTATTTCATCTATGACTTAATAGAATTTTGAATAAATTTTTAATTATTTTAAAGGGGTAATCTATAATAATAGAAAGAAGAGGTGGTTTCTGTATGTTTGTTTGTGGGTTTGTTGTGGCAAGTAAATGCGAAAAATACTGAACCGACCGGTTTGAAATTTTACAGAAAGGTAGATCTTAAACTCATGCAACACATAGGCATATTAGTTCCCTTAAAATCCCCTCCGACTACGCCCCATGAACGTCCTAAATTTCAATGTTTACATTTTCAAAGAATGAAAACATAAAATTACTTGAATATCAACAGCTGTGAACACTAAAATTTGACAGTTCGGGAAGAAGAAGAAGAAAGAGCTGCCGTGACCGTCCTAGGTTTCAATGTTTACATTTTCTAATGACAACATCCGTTTGCACTATATTTTGACAGTTCGGGAAGAAGAAGAAATAAAGTTGATTTTTCAGATAAACTGCTGGATCGAAATTAGTGAATTATTTGAAATAGTGGAATGGTAGATTTTAAGTTTTTTTCCGACGACTGTCTCTATTACATTAATCCTTATCCTCTCCCAATATTTGACAGATGTTACTTTGAAATGTTGTAGACACTCGTGTTTTGTCATTTTGTAAACAATGAAGAATTAATTAACAATAACTTAAATGTATCAGAAGAGCCTACACCTTTCAGCCTTTTTAACCCGTGCGAAGAACGGGTACTTTGGCTAGTATTCAATAATAATAATATAAGTTGTTTATAGTAATTAAATGGTTATTTATATATCGAGTAGGCCTATGATGTGAATTCCTACGTGTCTACCCTAGGCGTTTTTTACAAAATAATAGAAAATTTCGTTATATTATAGATTTATAATATAAAAAAACTATTGATTCTGTATATGTAGGCCTATAACTTTTAATACTTGTTCGGGAGCTTACATTTAATGGTTCCGAAACTGGACGGGTTTAAAAAAACAGTTTAATTTCACCCCACATATTGGTCACTTATCGTGGACGCCGTGCGGATTGACGTATAACAAAAAACACTACGGAAGCCGAGAGCTTATAACAGTTTAAAAGCGTAGTAGTTAAACTGGCCACAGCGGTGGCGCGGCCTAGCGGGCAACACTGGCGATCTCAATCGTTGATTACCACTAAATAATTGATAGCGGTCAACTAAAAACCAATCACTAGGAAAAAGCTGTGAATAAATAAAACACTCAAATTAAAACCTGATTGGAGTTTAAATGAGTCGCGAGCGGGGCGCATGCGCGCTGAATAATGGAGCCGCAATAACAATGCGGCGGCCGGGCACGGGAGCGCGGATCAGCGGGTTTTCATTACAATTTCAATGTTTTCGTCGTGCCCATCCCAAACTAATCCCTCCCGGGCTTTCACTCATTTTACATAATCACATTTCGGCTTCAATCAATTATACGCCTTAATTATCAACTTGTAAACGATTTAATGCCATGTTATTATTACAACAGTTATTTACATTAATGATAAGCCGTTTATGGCGTGATGCACTTGTATTGATGCTCTGTGTATTGGTTTTTGATGGCGTTCGTGATATTGTATGTCGTGATACGTGCAGGGTGGATTAAAAAAATGTATTTATCATCAGTGTAGTATTGAAATTTTTCTGTATTCCAAACTAGCTGACCCGGCGAACTTCGTAACGCCTGACAGTAAATACATGTTAACTTTAAGATTGGCCATGTTCTTAAGTCGAATACCATTACGGCTTAATTGTGATAAGTATTATTAATAACATTCCCATAAAACAAATACATCTGAGTGGATTAATTCACAATTTTCAAATCCAATCCAAACCCAAACCTAACCTAACTGTAATACGGCTTCTATAGGAAAATATATACAACAGCTGATTATTACAATAAACGTAATATATATAAACATTGTAATTATTTTTTATTTGACCTACATATAAACACGTGAATTTTAATCAGACAGAAAATGAAAATATAAATACATAATCCCCCAAAACCGTAAACTATTAACGTGGTGAATAAAGCTGTTCATTTTGTACAGCACATATTTACTTCATAGTTTTACATTAATGAATGATTCAGATGGCATTGGATAGTAAAGCATATTGCTAATGGAAAGTAAACCAATCAGCTGTAGCTAAGAAATCGAATGTTTTCATTGTAGAAAATTTGTAAACAAACTTACTCACCTAAGGTTAACATTAGAAATTTAAAACGCCATAAAATGGAAACTTATGGGGTTTTCGAAGATTTTTTTCACTAAAACCTTTCTGGATACATATAGAGCAACTTCCTAAAATTTCATGGCGATCAGATGAGTAGTTTGGCAACGCATAAAGGATATACATACATACATTCCATTTTATATATAGAGATGTAGTATTTGAATATTGATAGCTTTAGCTTGTTAAAAATCTATTTTTTAGTTATCGAAAAGACTAATATCTTTAGTTTTGGATTTAAAATTTTTGTTTGTCACTCGACTTGACCTTTTGCGTTAGTTTGTAATTTAACTCTGCTATTACGACAACCTAAGCCTAAAACAAAGCATAAAACGTATAAAGGTACAACAACAAAATGTGTTTGTAACTTTCTGTTCAGACTAAGGTGTAATGTCAGAGCTGTCAGGTTGTAGTTGCTTTTGAATTGACTATGAAGCACAGTGGCGGTCTGTGATACAAATTTCACCGTGTTATGGCCGGAAATCGAATCCAGGCCTATGAAGGGGAGGAGGCTGAACTTCACACTCAAGGTACGTCTTTTACACAAAACTCTCTGTTCATTCGTGTTAATTGAAATGAGTTTGAACTGATAGGTCAACACTTCTCATTAATCGTGATCACAAATTTCACCACATTCCACAATCTGAAATCTTTACCCAGTTGTGATCCAAACCAAGAACACGATAATCGTGCTACGTAAGACTTCTTCTAAATTTATTGTAGATCAAGAAAGTCCTTGAAAATGAAGAAAATACATAATATATAATTCACATTCTAAAATAAACTCAAAACCATGCTGAAGCTGTGTGTAAAGACTCCTCCTTAATGTCTTATTCGATTTAAACATTTAACTTTTAATGGTCTCTGTTTGTAATTTTTAGAGTTCATAAAATTCAGTTCAAGTAAGTAATCAATAATTTTTTAAATTTTTCCACTGGGCGTTAGTACAGCTCCAAACTCATTTACCCCAATATGTTTAAGACCTTGGGATAAGATAATTTTATTAATAACAGGTGAGCAGGAGTAAAATAACAAAAATAGAATCTTGTTTCAACTGAATATCTTAGTTGTGTGGTATTATGATCGATATATCTCATTATATGTTTCGACTGAAATAAATATATTAAAAAAATAGTACAAACATAATATTGGAATATTTTATGCTTAAATTAAATAATAAACAATGCGACTTGTTATTGAAACTGTTGAACTGGAAATTAGTAGGAATTTTAATACCCTGCAAAACACCTAGCCTACTACTTTTGCGGTGCGTCGGAGCCACTCCTAATGAAAATAATTCCCGGTTGTAAAAGATAGTTTTCCTACACAGTCGTCATCGGAGTGGACGCCCCTGTGCGGTTGGGGGGGGGGTTGTGAGGGGCGGAAGCGATGATTCACTGATGATGGATGACGGCCGGCTTCATTCTTCATCAGCGCCGCCGTGTCCCGCCGTTGTGTTATTCGTGACGTTGCCGCGGAGCGCGTAATGTGATGCGGTTCCGCATTCAATCGGTTTCGGCTGCTGATACATCGAAGAATTCTTAATCGAATCATGCTTTCGATAGTTGTTAATTATTGTGTATTCGTTTGATGTACTTTTACGATTATTTTATAAAAACAAAAGATTTATTTTTAAAACTCACAGTAGCAGAGGATTTGTAATTATTTATTTATGACGTTTGAAAAAAGTGTAAACTCCCTTTGTGAAGAACCACTTATATACACAAATCACACAACAAACAACAAAAAATTATGTAGCTCCGATTTGTTTGAATAGAGTTATGTTACATACTTTTCTCAAATTAAGTCTTTGACAATTTAAATGAATTTGTATCGATTTGATTTGTATAGTTTTACATACTGCTCATTGTTTATGTATGAATTTTACACACTTATCGTAATACTTTCTAGCACTTTACACTCTAATCTGAATTAACTGTCTGGGATTTTTCATTCATCGTTCTATTAAATTCTGCAGATTGATTTTTCTTTGAAATAAATAAACTGTTTGTTAGACAAAATAAATAGGGGTCGATCTATTAAAATAAAGTTTTTTTTTAATAGTGATTATTTTTTTTTAAATTTGTTTGGCCGAGAAGAGTATTTTTTGAGTGATTGTATTAATGGAACACACGTTTTATTTACTATCATTAAGGTATGAGATATAATGGAACACACGTTTTCTTTACTTGCTGATGTAAGGTATGAGATATAATGGAACACACGTTTTTTTAGGTAGTTGATGTAAGGTACTATATAACGGAACACACGTTTTCTTAACTAGCTGATGTAAGGTACTATATAATGGAACACACGTTTTCATAACTAGCTGATGTAAGGTACTATATAATGGAACATACGTTTTCTTAACTAGCTGATGTAAGGTACTATATAATGGAACATACGTTTTCTTTACTAGCTGATGTAAGGTATGATATAATGGAACACATGTTTTCCTAACTGGCTAATGTAAGGTAATACATAACTAATCTCATAAACTATCGTGTGAGAAACTAATATAATAAATAATTTGACACAAATAAAACTAATGATTGATTTGCTTTATTATATAATCGTCACACCTATTACTTGTTCGTTTATTTCTGTTGAAATATAGTCCATTGGATACGCGTTGTTATTTCTTTTTTAATATTGGTTTAGTACCTTTCGAATCTTTAAATAAAAGTTTCAAGGTTACTGCCTGATAATGTTTATAAAATAGTTCCAGCCCTAAACCGATATAGCTTTAAGCCCAATAAATAGTAATATTATTCATTCTAGGTACTCTTACTATTCTTTTTACTAGGATGGAAACATGTAACAGTTTCCATAGAAATACCGATTGTATTGAATTTTAAATAAAAAGATAAGAACAGCTGTTTAGATGAACAAAACAAAAAAAACATTTCCTTTAGACATATCCATGATCTGACGTATTTCCCACAGGGAAATAATACAATCATTTTATTTACAAATGCAGTACCTCACTAACAATTTTTAAAAACCTATATTTTTTTAATTTTTAGAAATAAAGTGTTTGTATTTGTGACAAAATGTTTGCAAGTTATTCATTTGATTGTAACTAAAACGTTCTTCTTTACATACTACTTTACGTACTTTGTTTGAAATTTATTATTGGTGATGGTGGATTTATGTTATTTAAATTTTTATTCCGGACACTTTCCATCACGATTTTATGTAAAACAAAGTTTCACGACGTTTCGGGATCTGGAATCTGATCCCGTCCTCAGGTGAACTAATATCTAAAACATAACCTAATTAACACATTTTATGTTTTCAGCTTTATACCGTTTTGGTTCGGATTATGTGTTAATTGAGTTATGTTTTAGATATTAGTTTACTTTACGTAAATATTCCTTCCTGGAACCAGCAATTAAATACACTCACCATGAAATAAATTGAGAATCACTTAGAAATTGCAAATGCAAGTGGAAAGAAGGATGCTCACCGTCGTAGCAGGAGGCGGGGGGCGGCGCCTCTGGGGGCTCCTTCTTGACCGAGACTTGGCTGTACTGTCCGACGCTCCTGGAACAACAACCCGAGTCATGCTTCAGTGTTGCCAATTGCTTCAAACATAATTGTTACATTTTATCTGAAAAATCCCTCTTGCTAATTTCCCACGAGAGGAAATCAATCAACATTATAACCGTCTATGGATAATCGGAATAAGTAGTTTGTGGATAAGCAAGACCTAAAAACTGTAAGCTGGCCAAATATATGGAAAAGAAACCTATGAGGTAATAAAGTTTCTAAATTTACAGAAAACTCCTGTTTAAAAACTAAACTCTATTATGAAAATTTCAATACTAGGCTAACAGTATTTTAAATAAAAACTAGCGTACCTGGCGCACGAAATCGTGCGCTGTCAAGGAGACAATCTGTCCACCAATGCGTGTAGGCACTCAATCTTTAGTGTTGCTATTTAAAAAAATCAAGTCATTGGAAAAAATGTATTTTTCAGTCTACAATAAAGTTACGTCGGAACCCTTGGTGTCGCGATTCCAGTCTCCACTATGGTGACCAAACAGTTTAGTCCAACCTTATAATAGAAATTTGTTATGGTCATAAAAATGAAATCGGAACTTTTGACTGAACGGGTAGCCTTGTCTCGATGTCAACTTTTTTTTCACACCAATGTGTTTCTTTGAAAAACTGTTACTTCCGTTGAGTCGAGCTGTAAAGATCAACTCACACAATGTTTGCGTCCGAGTGTTTCTATTTACTCATCAACTGCACAATATATAACTACATTATAATAAATGTGTTTAGAAACTAAGTTAAGATTTTCCCAACAGATTTTAATTTTGGTTAACTTTTGGTTTTGTGCAAATAAAAACTGGTGTTATATTGCCAGCTGTACGATGATGTCTTCATTAAACGAAAAAAGTTAGAACCATGTTTAACTGTCAGATTTGATCTGTTTATTTAACCAATTCCTTAAATAAACAGCTGATTTCTCGATCGTTGGTGTTTACCACCATATTAAGTTTATGGGGAAAATCGCGACTTTGACCCCATTATTTTCCATGTCCACGGTGAATTTTCAAAATTTTTTTAATTGATGGCAAAACTACATGCTAAGACCTTTATAACGACACCTTGGACATGGTGATTGGTAGCACCACCGCTCCAAAACAAATATCACAAAAATAGGCCTAGTGTATTAAATATATAAATAAGATTAAATACAGTAATTCCAAACAATAGACAGTATAACTTTATATTTTATCATAGTACATATTATATAAGCATCGAGTTTATATTTGCGCTGGGTATGACATTGTTTTATCATTTTTAGTTTGCTGATACATAATAAAATAACCACATTGGGCATTTTTTTAATTCGCTCACCTCTTCGCGTGATTTTAGTAAGTGTACTCCTACTTACAAAAAAAACTAAATGGACTTATCCGGTACTCAGTTACACTGGATATTGTGCCCCAACTATAAGCTCTACTTCAGTACCGCTTTATGATTTTTGTGATAAGGGTTATTTGGCCACGAGAAATCGATTGGAGTAGTTCTCAAGACTGGCAAAATCTGGCTTTCGTCCTACAGCCGTTCAAAGTGTCCATGTTAACGTTAAGAACCTGTTATAGCTACTTTTAACCGAAGAACTGATTCAGGTTGTGTTTATTTTATCAAATATAATTAGTAGGTAAACAATGAATGTTTTCATTTTAAGTTAGTTCGAAATAAACGTCTTTAAGAATAGTTATATTTATTTTTGTTTAACATTACAAATAAACTGAATGAGAAATAGTTGAATTTTTTTAAAGTAGGACAAATGCACGAAGTTTCATGGAAAACGGTTGGAAAATAAGGAAGACATTTATTTTTTAATATTCTCCATAAGAATAAGATTGGGGGCTTTCAGACAACGTACTGCGTTTATTATGGACAGTATATTTAGCTTTCCTCAGGAACCGTTAGTCGTAGACAAATAATTCAAAATACTAATTTGTTTAGTTTTTTAAGCTGGTTCAATGGTAGCAGTCAAGTTATACTTTACTTTTATTCTTTTCGCTGAAAATTTAAAAATTGGATTTGTTGACATTTAAAGGCCATAACTTTTGAACCGTCATTTTTCTAGACATGCGGGTGGTGTCAAATTATTTAATACTCTGTGCACTATAAACTATCAAAATCTAATCAAAATCGTTAGAGCCGTTTTTGAAAAAATTAGTTTTTTCACGTTTTTAAGGGTTTTTAGGGGTGAACTACCCTTAAAATAAAAAATTCAAAAAAATGAAAAAAACACCTGGAGATACGGTGACTATATATACATGCCAAATTTCATCTAAAACGGGCCAACGGGGTAGGCTGTGGCACTGTACATATCCAGACACACACACACACACAGACACACGGACGGACAGACATCACGTCAAAACCCACTTTTTGGATTCAGGGGACCCCAAAACGGATATATCCACCCTCAACTCAAATTCGAAAATTTTGACGAAAACAATACTTTCTCCATAGACTATGTATAAGGGGAGAAAGTAAAAATCAATGGTTCGTACTTCCTTTCATACTTAATGTTTACAGACAGCTGGAGCTAATGCTTACAATGTTTAATTTTATTTTACATGGATGTGTCTTAGCTTTGGGGGGTGTGTTGGCAATTTGCGAAACCAAAATTTAAAACGGTTCCGGTGTCTCCAAAAGTGTCTACTACCCTCTCGTCGTGTCCTATTGACCCTTCGTGAATAATACCACTCGAATCAAACCGTCCCCAGTGTCCTGTCCCAATCAATTAGCCGTGTCGGGCCGTGCCGGGTGTCGCCCCTGCGCGAGTGCTGCTCGACCGCTGTACAGCATGATCTGTGTATTATTCAACAGCATCGTCCACAGAAGGGTAAAGTCCCCGGTAAGGCGCTTACGCAAATCTTTTTGCCGAGTAATAGCGCCGACCGTTTAACTTTGGGTCTCTGGTTGTTAACCCTTTTTAAAATTGCATCACCCTCGTGCGAAGGATGGGGAGGCGGCCCCAGTCGCTCAGTCAACCTCTGCAGCTTTAAAATACTGAACAAAGACTTTTGTTCTATTAATATGCGCCAAGTAATTATATTTTGAACTATGTACAGAACATCTCGTAGCAAATTTATTATTGGTTTCCATCACTAAGTTCATTACGCTTAAAAAGTACACACTTTTAGTCTAAAATTAAAGTACAGTATTGCTATGTGCATTATTTATCTAAATATATAAAACAAAGTCGTGTTAGTTACACGCATTATAACTCGAGAACGGCTGGACCGATTTTAATGATCTTTGATTTTTTGGATTCGTCTTTGCTCCGGTCGTGCTTTAGGGTCCATAAATTCAATTAGTTTCCATTTTATCGCGTTTTAAATTTCTAATGTTAACCTTATGGGGAATAAGTTTGTTTACAAACTTGCTAAAATCAAAACATTTAATTTCTTAAAACAGCTGTTGGTTTACTCTCCGTTAGCAACATGCTTTACTATCCAATGCCATATGAATCATTCATTAATGTAAAGCTGTGAAGTAAATATGTGCTGTATAAAATGAACAGCACTATTCGCCACGATAATAGATTACGGCTTTTGGGAATTATGTACTGTATTTATATTTTTTTATTTTCTGTATGATTAAATGTCACGTGTTTATATGTTTGCCAAATAAAATAGTTACAATGTTTATACATATTAGGTTTATTGTAATAATCAGCTGTTGAATATTTAAAGCTTTCACAACGAATGCGCAATGCTATTTGACTTCAGGACATGGCCAATCTTAAAGTTAACATGTATTTACTGTTAGGCGTTACGAAGTTCGCCGGGTCAGATAGTCCGATATAAAACTCGTTGTGCTAACACTTTTGGGAGTTTCCAGAGTAATCATTTTCTAAAATCTTCCATTAGGAAAAATCAAAATGAAATGGTTTCATTGGGACTATTTTAGTTTGTATAACTATCAAAGGAAATTTGTTTGGACATTAAAATAACGCCACAAAAGGTTTGCTCATTAGTAGGGTTAATTGATAATCTTATCTTCTATAAATAACTGATAGAAGTGACCTTTTGATAACACAGTGTAATAGATAATACAATAGTCGATTATAATTATAATTTAATCAAAAAGAAACGAATTAGACAGTAATTTCAGCCTTACCTAAAGTTGTTTATGTTACTAATATATAATAACGTTTCCTCATGTCTCTTGACAAAATCTAACATGGATAAAATGTAAATCAATATGAAAAAATTAATTCCTTAAAATATGTTGCTTCTTGGGTGATATTTCTTTAATTTATTGGAAAACTGCTTTTTGTAATTATTGCACTTATCTATTGTTTGTTTGGAAAGAAGAATTATTAGGTTTAGGCACAAAATGTGTTAAAAAGCTAAAAAGAAAAAAAGTTTTTCGCAGTGAAAACTATAAAATTTATAAAATGATTGTTGTACTAAAACAATACAAGAAACATTTGAAAACTCTACCTGTTTTTATCTTAAATAATGATATGAATTTGCATTGCAAACCGGTTTAAATACAACCTTGCTTGCTTTATCCTTTAAAAACTTTGTGATTCAGTTTGAGCCAACGGCGGAGGCGGTCGGTAGATTGGCGTACCCCAGTGTTTGAGTTTCTAGAAAAAAAATTTTTTAGTGTTTGAAAAATTTGCATAATTGAAAATTGAAGAATATTTATTATTCAATGTTTTGATATACTTTTGAATGAATATTTGTATCATTAGTCATTTAAATTAAATTTGTAATATTGTTTTAGTTTTAAATAAGTTATTACACGTAAAAAAGAATATATAAAACTAAAATATAAGAATTTATATGCTTATTTTGAGTTCAATTTATAAAAATTTTATGTGTTTACATGAAATAAAATTATTATGTTATTTTAAAAATAATATTATATTCATTAAAACAGATTTGATAAGTTCTAGACTATTCCAGGGCTTGTGCTGACCTGAGGTTGTGAGGAAGGTTGAACATGCTCCTGTGGGCCAAGCCTGTGTCCTCGGCACACCGTCCCTCGGCGGGGGAGAACCTGCAACGAAACACGCATCTACAAAACACACCGAACCACTACTATTCATGTTACTGAAGAGGATGATCCATCGTGGCAAATGTAAAACTTAATAGTGTGCTAGTAATGTTGTTAAACAAATCTATCGATTTACAAGTAATTTGTGTACTCAAATATTGTTATATAGACTAAATATTAGACCTAGCTGTAGAGCGAAGAGGGCGTTGAGTACTGAGGGAGTTGGGAACCTAATTAGAAGTCTAGACGCCGGTAGGTAAGAGCCTAGTTGGGTAGCCTAAGTAAGAGGTCTACATGCATAGTTATAAAGGCGTGGAGTACTATGATTTGGTGAAGTCAAATGGAATGTAGGAGCCTGGGTAGCCTAAGGAGGAGACCCATATATAGTTTTAAAGGGCGTGGAGTATTGTGGTGTGGTGGAGAAGGGCGGCTGCAGAGGCCTATGTAGGTAGTCTAAATAGTTGGACCTACCTGCAAGTGAGAAGAGCGTGGAGTACTGTGGGTGCGGTGGAGTAGTGCGGCAGGTGGGTAGTCTATGGAGTTGGACCTACCTACATAGAAGGGCGTGCAGTACTGTGGAGTGGTGGAGTATGGCGGCAGGTAGGACCCTAGGTGGGTTGTCTAAGTAGGTAACCTACCTGCAGTGTGAGAAGGGCGTGGAGTACTGAGTGTAGTATCAGGTGGACCCTAGGTGGGTTGTCTAAGTAGGTAACCTACCTGCAGTGTGAGAAGGGCGTGGAGTACTGTGGAGTGGTGGAGTATGGCGGCAGGTGAACCTAGGTGGGTTGTCTAAGCTAACCTACCTGCATGTGAGAAGGGCGTGCAGTACTGTGGAGTGGTGGAGTATGGCGGCAGGTAGGACCCTAGGTGGGTTGTCTAAGTAGGTAACCTACCTGCAGTGTGAGAAGAGCGTGGAGTACTATGGGTGCGGTGGAGTATGGTGGCAGGAGGACCCTAGGTGGGTTGTCTAAGTAGGTAACCTACCTGCAGTGTGAGAAGGGCGTGGAGTACTGTGGAGTGGTGGAGTATGGTGGCAGGTAGGAGCCTAGGTGGGTTGTCTAAGTAGGTAACCTACCTGCAGTGTGAGAAGGGCGTGGAGTACTGTGGAGTGGTGGAGTATGGTGGCAGGTGGGAGCCTAGGTGGGTTGTCTAAGTAGGTAACCTACCTGCAGTGTGAGAAGGGCGTGGAGTACTGTGGAGTGGTGGAGTATGGCGGCAGGTGGGAGCCTAGGTGGGTTGTCTAAGTAGGTAACCTACTGCAGTAGAAGGGCGTGGAGTACTGTGGAGTGGTGGAGTATGGTGGCAGGTAGGGACCTAGGTGGGTTGTCTAAGGAGGTAACCTACCTGCAGTGTGAGAAGGGCGTGGAGTACTGTGGAGTGGTGGAGTATGGCGGCAGGTAGGACCCTAGGTGGGTTGTCTAAGTAGGTAACCTACCTGCAGTGTGAGAAGGGCGTGGAGTACTGTGGAGTGGTGGAGTATGGTGGCAGGTAGGAGCCTAGGTGGGTTGTCTAAGTAGGTAACCTACCTGCAGTGTGAGAAGGGCGTGGAGTACTGTGGAGTGGTGGAGTATGGTGGTAGGTAGGACCTTAGGTGGGTTGTCTAAGTAGGTAACCTACCTGCAGTGTGAGAAGGGCGTGGAGTACTGTGGAGTGGTGGAGTATGGTGGCAGGTAGGACCCTAGGTGGGTTGTCTAAGTAGGTAACCTACCTGCAGTGTGAGAAGGGCGTGGAGTACTGTGGAGTGGTGGAGTATGGTGGCAGGTAGGACCCTAGGTGGGTTGTCTAAGTAGGTAACCTACCTGCAGTGTGAGAAGGGCGTGGAGTACTGGGGTGTGGTGGAGTATGGTGGCAGGTGGGAGCCTAGGTGGGTTGTCTAAGTAGGTAACCTACCTGCAGTGTGAGAAGGGCGTGGAGTACTGTGGAGTGGTGGAGTATGGCGGCAGGTAGGAGCCTAGGTGGGTTGTCTAAGTAGGTAACCTACCTGCAGTGTGAGAAGGGCGTGGAGTACTGTGGAGTGGTGGAGTATGGTGGCAGGTGGGAGCCTAGGTGGGTTGTCTAAGTAGGTAACCTACCTGCAGTGTGAGAAGGGCGTGGAGTACTGTGGAGTGGTGGAGTATGGTGGCAGGTGGGAGCCTAGGTGGGTTGTCTAAGTACCTGCTAATCTACCGAACCACTAACCTACCTGCAGTGTGAGAAGGGCGTGGAGTACTGTGGAGTGGTGGAGTATTATAGCAGAGGACCTAGGTGGGTTGTCTAAGTAGGTAACCTACCTGCAGTGTGAGAAAAATGTAGTGGTGGAGTATGGTGGCAGGTAGACCTAGGTGGGTTGTCTAAGTAGGTAACCTACCTGCAGTGTGAGAAGGGCGTGGAGTACTGTGGAGTGGTGGAGTATGTGGCAGGTAGACCTAGGTGGGTTGTCTAAGTATAACCTACCTGCAGTGTGAGAAGGGCGTGGAGTACTGTGGAGTGGTGGAGTATGGTGGCAGGTAAGACTAGGTGGTTGTCTAAGTAGGTAACCTACCTGCAGTGTGAGAAGGGCGTGGAGTACTGTGGAGTGGTGGAGTATGGTGGCAGGTAAGACCCTAGGTGGGTAGCCTAAGTAAGTAACCTACCTGCAGTGTGAGAAGGGCGTGGAGTACTGTGGAGTGGTGGAGTATGGTGGCAGGTAAGACCCTAGGTGGGTAGCCTAAGTAAGTAACCTACCTGCAGTGTGAGAAGGGCGTGGAGTACTGTGGAGTGGTGGAGTATGGCGGCAGGTAGGACCCTAAGTGGGCGCAGCACTCAAGTCGACCCTCGGATTTAACAGGGCAACTCCCTCCTGTGAACGATTTAATCTTTTAATTATTGACAAATTTGGAAGATGTTACACACTCATACGTACTCTTTCATCCTACTATACTTAACCTACATACGATGAGGTAAATATGTAACATTTTAAAACTGTGATCGATACAAAAGGTGTAAAAACAGTATTAATTTCGTGAAATATTAGCACATGTGTACCCGCGTGTCATTGAATAAGTCAAATAAATATTATTTGTAAGTAATTAAAAATCCTATTACAAATTATACTACAGCAAAACAAATGTTTATATTACACAGAGTAATTACAATTTCAGAAATGTGTTTTTATAGAAAGAGACGTTTTTATATAAGTTTCTTGTTTAACAAGCCGATCGAAGAAAAATGTCAAACAAAATGTTAAGATTGGTCTGAGGGTAGTGGAAGGGGGGTAGGGGAGGATCGGCGCATCTCACCCCCCGCCGCGAGCTCATCAGGGCCCATCAGTCACGCTTTGTGGCGGCCCTGTGCACATGACAAGTGTGTTAATGCAGCACACTCGCACAAATAACTCCGTTGCCATGCAAAATAACCGATGTGCTTTTCCGCATCAAATATCATTATTTAACGTTACCAGCTCTTGAACTGCCAGCCGAATAGTGTTGCAGTATTACCTAGTAGTTATTGACAAAACTGCAGAAGCAGTAGTAAATTTATTTTAAAAAATACAAGACTATTTTTAGAATTAGCTATAATTTTGTAGTTGTAAATTTTTATAATTAATTTGTTTAAAATGTGAAAACTTTACGCCAAATTTGTAGGTTTCCAAAATAAACAAGTCTAAAATGTCGTCCAATAAATCCATAAAATATAATATACGTGTATAACTAACTTTTTTTTATTAATTATACTCTGTTAAATTTATTTAAAAACTTGTTATTTTAACGAATTTCCCACAGGGAAGAAGCTATTACCGTAGGTCTCGTAGCAAGACTTAAGCCCTGGCCATGTTATTTTTCGTTTTTAGGGACCCAGAGGCCAAACAATAGTTGTTAAAATGTTATATATACCGGGTGTCTCACCAAAAGTGAACCAATAGCTACCTTTTATACTAAGCATATGACAGCAAACTTCTTACGGAGAGTACCTTTTATTTTGTAAAAGCTTTCAATATTAATTTAAAATCCCAAAAATATGGCCGCCATTTTCCAATATGGCCGACAACTTTAACATTTCTTATGGAACACCCCATATTTTACAATGTTTACTCTTAATAATTTTGGCGTTAATGTAACCGTTTGCGATCTATGGCTCAAAAACATTTCCCATTTAAAACCATTATCGCCCAAAGTGAAATATCGGTACCTAACTTTAATACTATACATATGCCAAGCCTCTTATGGGGGACTCCTCTTTATTTTAGAGGATTTTAAAATTATTTTTGAATCCGAAAATATGGCCGCAATTTTCCAATGTGGCCACAACTTCTTACAATTTCTTAAGGAACACCCTATATTTCATGGTGGTTTTAGGCAGAAGAGGTCATTTAAAGACGTCTTTCCTTTGATAATTTTATTGTGGCGTAAATGTAACCGTTTGCGAGCTACTGTTAATAATCTTCATAAAAACTACTTATTATCAGATTTACATGCAATAAACACATACAGTAATGGAAAACAGCTGATCAACAATGCAACATATTTTTATTTAATTTAACATGACTCTTTCTATCTAAATGTGTAGTTGCGTGCATATGTGTAGTTAAATTGTATACGCTACTATTTTGTTTCGCTATATTTACTAAGTGTTTACTATTTTTGCAAGTATTATCAGATATTTTGTTGCATAATTGATTTCAATGAAAAAGTGAAAAAATATGTTGTATTGTTGATCAGCTGATTTTACTAATGTATGTGTTTATTGCATGCAATACTTTTAATTAGTATGTATGCATCAAGATTATTAACACTAGCTCGAAAACGGTTACATTTTTTCCATAATTATCAAGAGTAAAATCTTCTTAAAATTACCTCATCTACTTAAAACCACCATAAAATATATGGTTAAAATATATGAGAAATTTTTAAGTTGTCTGCCTTACTAGAAAATATCGGCCTTGTTTTTTTGGATTTAAAATTAATTTCAAAATTATCAAAAAATAAATCAAAGGAAGTACCGAGTTAGTTGTCATATACATAATTTAAAGGTTAGCTATTGGTTCACTTTAGGTGATAATGGTTTAAAACGGAAAATGTTTTTGGACCATAGTTCACAAACGGTTACATTAACGCCAAAATTATCAAGAGTAAAGACTTAAAAATTACCTTTTCTATCAAAAACCATATTAAAATAAAGGGTGTTTCATGATAAATTTTCAAGATGTCGGCCATATTGGAAAATGGCGGCCATATTTTTGGGATTCGAAATTAGTTTTAAAATTCTCCAAGAAAATAAAGGGGGAATATAATAGGTTTACCTGAGAACTTGCACTTATGAATTACTTACTTTTGAATTTACTTGTGAATTACAATAATTTCTTAACGGTATCAGAGATCAGATACGTACTCTCCCTCTCCTAACTAAAAATTAATAAAGCTATATACAATTATAAATCTTTAGAATTCTTGTTGAAAACATTTAAATTTTCTGTTTCAAAAGTATTTATAATTTGTTTTATATGCCTTTTGCACAAGGCCAAGGGTTTTGTGGTGGATACCCAATTCACTCTAATTTTTCTCTAGACTATTAGTAGTAGACTAGTTTATCTTTTTACTGGTTTTCAATGGAAAGTCAAACAGTCGATCGCTCAATTTTACAGCCATGCGGGTAGTTTCACATTACGTATTTAGGACTCCAAGCTTTAGATACCATAATTCTTTAATTAAAATCGTTATAAAGGTTTTTCAGAAATTTTCATCTTTCACGTCTTTAAGGAGTTTTACAATTTTTTAACAAAAATTAATTTATTTAGTTGTTTCTGTATATGTCATAGATAGGTATATTTTTAAAACAATTAAAAAACCTCAATGTATATTTTTAATTTAGGATTTCACATAATTTTTAATATCCATTAGAATTTTACTTTATTTTCAATTGTGTTAATTTCATTTGTTTTCATTGCCATGAGGCGAAGCTGTATACAATGCATATAAAATTCCTACAATAATATTCCAAATAATAAGGGAGATATACGTTTTAACTTACTCGTATTTTCGTTTATTTAGTCTGCTACTTATACGGCCGTATAAGTGAGAGAAAGTAAAAATGAACGAGGCTGAAACATTTATTTATGACCCACGTTACGAACCATATTTTATCATAATCATCATTGTATTTACATCAATATTGCAAAAAATTAAATTTTCAAAAATAAAATTACTACCAATTAAAAAAATTTTAATATAAATTTTTAATTTAAAAATTTTCTTTGTTTATAAAATGGCTTCCAACTTTTTCTTGCAATTTAAAAAAAACAGCTGATTCAGATTTATTCTTTTTTTTATTTATTCATGACCTAGATATATCAGCTGATTAGTTGACTTCATCGCATCTATGGAAAACACCTTTCCAATCATTAAACACACTAAAGAATCTATTTTTATTATTAACTTCGTTTTATTTATTTTAGTTTTCTAAACAAAGCTCGATTACAAAGTTTTTTTTAAGTATTCACTTTTATAATTATTGAGAATAAGCTAAGAGAAGCTCGGAGGTATCACGTCATGTTCACTACCAGTACGTCAGCAAGGCGGAGTATGTCCCGGTCGTACGAGAGTGACGCTGCGCGCTGATTGGTCGACGGAGGCGGCGTGTCGGTATATAAGGATCAGCTGACTGTCATTGCAGCAGATATTTCCGTCAACGAAACATCAGACTACTACTATCATGGGCAAGGAGAGGACCAACGTCAACATGGCCGTCGTCGGCTACTACTAGACTCTACCATCAGGTATGTATTGTACCTTTTATGCTGTAGTATTAAACAAAACAATATTCTAAATATTTACTTTCAGACATGTTTTCTATTTACAGACATCAATCGACTATTTTGAAACTTTATGAAATTTGAAAACTTGGTCTTAATCGACCCAATTAAGAAAAAATATCAATGTGATTAATTTTTACTTTCAAAATGGCGGCCATTCAAAATTAAAATAACTCAAAAAGGGTTGATTGTTTTAAAATTGTTTTTAATAACGTTTTGCCAAATTTGATTTACTATCCAATGAAATCAACAATATGAAAATCGGGCAATCAACAACAATGATTCAGTTTTTTACCAGTATTATTTGTGTACAAGTACATTATTATCAGCTGCAACAACGGTCCCTCGGCCAACTAAGCGGAGTGGCAATGAGAATACTGGAATGAACTTAATACTGGTATAAGTACACTACTGCATATCTGTTGTTTATTGACCAATTTTCATAACTTTGGTTTTAGTGGATAGAGAATTTGACGTAACTTTTTACCCTCGATATTTTTTAATTAGCCATTTTAAAGTAAGATAACAGTATTAAGATCGATATTTACATTGTGCAATTAGTTTTGAGGGGATATGTCATCATCATATATTATTATTTGGTTACAATGAAGTAGTAGAGTTTTTTTATCTTTTGGACATAGCTTTTATTAAAAAGTAACTCTACTAGTTATGATAATTAATAGAATTTTTCATATTTTTAACATTAAATTACGTTTTAGGATAGGAACTATTTATAGGTAAATTACCATAATTTTGAAACTAAATAAATATTTTTAAGTAAAATGTTAGATAACAAAATGAAATATATAAACAATAAACAAGCAAATAATTTAACTATAAACGAATAAATTGTCGTTCTAGACTTTTGAGACTTTTCAACTTTTGGAGAGACCTTGTCTAAGGATTTAATCAATTTCAATTTTAAGATCAGCAGGTTTTTACTATATATATGTTTAATAAGCACCATACCATTCAACCACCATTTAGGAGGTAAATTTAACATTAGACCATTAATTAGGTCTTTAAGTAAATGAAAATAAAATTATTTGTAAAATAAATATTAATATTTTTAATATTAAGGGATGAATACGTGATTTAAAAATTTCAAATTTATATTCAGACGTACAAACATTACAAATTCGTATTTATAATATATAGTATAAAATAGTAGTAGTATAATATACCATTTTAAGCATATAAAAGTATAATATTCCATTGAACTTTTAAATAAAACAGTAATAGTTACCTTTTGAGAACTATTGTGTTTGAATGTACTAAAATCTAGGTTGAGTGGAATTTTTGAGATAATTGCAGTATGATTGTGAATAAATTTTTAATTTCATCATACCATTAAACATTAGTATTTAGATTGATTGAAAATAAGTTTTAGGTAAGAAAATTCTCATGTTCCAGATGATGGAGGGCCAGTACAACACGGACACGTCCCGGCTTCTGTACACGGACACGACTTGGACACGGACAACACGATGATCTGATAACACCGGACTACACCTCACCTGATTGGCGTTTTTGTATCATAATTAATAAATAAATCAAAATTTTCAGTCATCATATACTGTATTTTTATTTATTAGTACCAGGAGATCGAGCTTTGCTCGGTTAGAATAAAACATGCAACCGATTAGTTCATTAGCTGATTTCAAATAGAATTATTATATACTCAATTTAAACACAGTTTATACGGAGGTCTTACGCGTTCATTTTAATCCTAAAATTATATTTTAGCAGTTTTAACACAAAAAACAGTTGTAAAAAATCAACGAAACTGAATTTAACTATTCTTTATAACGTTTCCTTCAAACTAAGCTAAAAATAAAACATTTATTGTTTACTAATTTTACTAGAGCCTATGAAAAATAAAAACAACTTAAATCAGCTCTTTTGGTTAACTGAAGCCACATAAAGGGTCCTTAACGATAACATGGACTCTTTGAAGGGCTGTAGGACGAAACCCAGATTTTCCCAGCCTTGAGATCAGCTCCAATCGATTTCTTGTGGCCAATCACATCATAAAAAATCATAAATCCTTTGACAGAAAATATTTGCCTGGATAGTGCTTGTTCGAGAGTATAATAAGATCAATAATCTATTTTTATATCATTTACAGTGGAGGTTGCTAATAATGTAAAATGTATATTTATTTGATATCAATCATGAAACATAAAACGAAATTGCAGAAATTTTTACTTCATGAACTTCATGAATTATTACGAAATAATACATTCTTATTAAATAAGATTTTAAGTTTTAAATCGTGTATTTTTATTTCTAAGTATTTAAATTACAGTAATTGTATTTGCTTTGTCATAAAAACGAAATAGTTGTATAAGAACGAATATATACTTGTTAAAAAATATCTTCTATCAAATAAAATATCAATCACGATTAAAATTGAATACCATGAAAATGTTATACCTTTTGATTTAGCTACTAATAAAATATAAACAATTAAGAATAATAATAAAATTCTGGCTACAGAAGAACCATACCGGCTACTTCATTAAATTAAAAGAAAATACTCTGAAATGGAGATAGCTAAAAATGGATAAAGGTTAAGGTTTGTTGTATGTTAATGTGTGTAAAAAATGTTCATTTTAAAAAAGAAAAACGAGTATGAAAAATGAAAATGTATTTACTTTTCTGTGGGGATCATGGGGGATCTAACCTATTTTCTGAAGCGTCTGAAGGGAATGTTTTCAGTTCATCCAAACAGCTGTTCTCATAACCATATGACGTCACTTTCGTATTTAGCAGACTATCTCTTTTGCATTCCACATATTATTAACATCCTCTGCCAGAAATAGACATGACCTTGTCAAAACGAATAGATTAGGGGAGGACTTCAAATTTCCAGCATTTAGCTCCTGAATTATGTAGCTGACTTTTTTGATTAGGTAGTTCATTTGACTACCTTATTGGTATACACACAAACACACGCTTACGCATACAAATACTCTTAGATAAATAAAAATATGCAAAATAACTTAGTTAATGGAGAGTAAGTTTGTTTACAAATTGTCTACAATGAAAACATTTGATTTCTTCGCTACAGCTGATAGGTATGTTTTCCATTAGCAATATGCTTTACTATCCAGTGCCATCTGAATAATTCATTAATGTAAAACTGTGAAGTAAATATGTGCTGTACAAAATGAACAGCTTTATTCACCACGTTAATACTTTACGGTTTTGGGGATTATGTATTTATATTTTTATTTTCTGTCTGATTAAAAGTCACGTGTTTATATATATTACGTTTATTATAATAATCAGCTGTATATCTTTCCTATAAAAGCCGTATTACAGTTAGGTTTGGTTTGGGTTTGGATTGGATTTGAAAATTGTGAATTAATCCACTCAGATTTATTTGTTTTATGGGATTGTTATTAATATGTCTTATTGTTTCAGTATTGTTATTAACTATACAGTGACCCAGAATATCTAATTTTTCACAACGAAGTCGTAATGGTATTCGACTTCAGAACATGGCCAATCTTAAAGTTAACACGTATTTACTGTCAGGTGTTACGAAGTTCGCCGGGTCAGCTGGTATACAATAGAAACAACTGCTCGTAATCAATAAACCACAAAGTAGCGCCCCCTCGATGCGATGACAGTTGACCAGATTGTAAGCAGATTATAAAACATAGCTAATGTCCCCTCCCGGCGCCACGGTCTATTGAGCTTGGGTCCAGATGAGTTAGTAAGCGTTCGGAACAAATCTCAACACATCCCTGACCCGAGAGGGGGAGGGTGTGGGGTGCAGCTGAAACGCCACAGCGTTAGCCATGACTAACGCATAGTCATCTACCCCTAGTACAAACCAACATTTATACTCTAATAGTGAATAGTTTAAAATTAAATAAATCCATATAAATGAAGAGTCTATGTGTACTCGTATTGCTATTTTTGTTTTTGTTATTATAGAAATAAACGGTATCAATAGACTGACACATACTTTCTCCCTTAAGTAAATTTAAAAAAAGACAATCTGTAATTAAAAGTTAATCTAAACCGAATTGTATGGGGGAACCCCCCCCCCCCGGTAATACCAAGCTTTTTTTGCGTTGGCCATTTGACCTTACGCTCCATACCAAGTTTCATGGGAAACGGTTGGAAAATAAGGAAGAGATTGATTTTTTTATATTCTCCATAAGAATAACATTGGGCGCTTTCAGACAACGTACTGCGTTTATCATGGACAGTAAATTTAACTTTTCTCCGGAACCGTTAGTAGTAGAAAAACAATTTAAGATACTAATTTGTTTAATTTTCTAAGCTGGTTTCATTGGTACCAGTGAAGTTATACTTTACCTTTATTGTTTTCGCTGAAGATTTTAAAATCTGATTTTTTGATATTTAAAAGCCCATAACTTTTGAACCGTCATTTTTACAGACATGCAGGTGGTGTCAAATTATTTAGTACTCTGTTCACTATAAACTATCAAATTTTAATCAAAATCGTTTGAGTCGTTTTTGAGAAATTTGGATTTTTCACGTTTTTAAGGGTTTTTAGGGGTGACCTACCTTTAAAAAAAAATTCAAAAAATGAAAAAAACGCCTGGAGATACGGTGAATATACACGTGAATACCAAATATCATCTAAATCGGACCAACGGGGCAGGCTGTGGCTCTGTACACATCCAGACACACACACAGACAGACACACGGACGGACAAATAACAAATTTAAGATTGATAAAGCCAAAGCGATAACTTGCTTTGGTCTCCAAAGTATCATAATAAAACCCTTAGACTCACCGTTACGTAGAATTTTGTTTTGAGTTTGTATTAATACGAATCTGTATTACTCAGCTTTCCAATTGTTCTCAAAGAAGAAGACTGCACAGTTTTGCGCGGGCGCATGTCGATCGCACCCTCTAGCGTGTGTGTTCTCAAACTTGATCCGTGTTATTAGTTTAATAACAGTTCTTGAGTATACTGACACAGAGCAAACAGTGAACCCTCTTCCACCCTTCCACCTCCCCCCTCTCGCCCCTTAGTCCATTACAATTAATCAGCTGGTGAACTCTTGCTAAACACCGTGCACAAGACTTGAGACTAATATAACAGGCAAACAATCCCTCCTCCCTTAATCCCCGAACCTTTGTTTCGATCGATTGTACATCAGACTTGTTGATTTTCGCTGCCAAATTGAAAACGTTCCTATTAAATCAGTTGATTTTTCTATTTTTACTTTCTCCCCTTATACATAGTATATTATGGAGAAAGTATTGTTTTCGTCAAAATTTTCGAATTTGAGTTGAGGGTGGATATATCCGTTTTGGGGTCCCCTGAATCCAAAAAAGTGGGTTTTGACGTGATGTCTGTCCGTCCGTGTGTCTGTGTGTGTGTGTCTGGATGTGTACAGTGCCACAGCCTACCCGTTGGTCCGATTTAGATGAAATTTGGCATGTATGTATATATTCACGGTATCTCCAGGCGTTTTTTTTCATTTTTTTGAATTTTTGATTTTTAAGGGTAGTTCACCCCTAAAAACCCTTAAAAAACGTGAAAAATCCAATTTTCTCAAAAACGGCTCTAACGATTTTGATTAAAATTTGACAGTTTATAGTGTACAAAGTACTAAATAATTTGACACCACCCGCATGTCTGTAAAAATGACGGTTCAAAAGTTATGGGCTTTTAAATGTCAAAAAAATCAAATTTTTAAATTTTCAGCGAAAACAATAAAAGTAAAGTATAACTTGACTGGCACCATTGAAACCAGCTTAAAAAACTAAACAAATTAGTATTTGAATTATTTGTCTACGACTAACGGTTCCAGAGAAAAGTTAAATTTACTGTCCACGATAAACGCAGTACGTTGTCTGAAAGCGCCCAATGTTATTCTTATGGAGAATATAAAAAAATCAATTTCTTCCTTACTTTCCAACCGTTTTCCATGAAACTTGGTATGAAGTGTAAGGTCAAATCACCGAACAAAACCAGCTCAAAAAAGTTTGGTATTACAGGGGGGAGGGGTTCTCCATACAATTTGAACAATATTATTAATGATATTTAGAATACTTTGTTGAACATGATAGTTTTATTACAGACTGGCTTTTTTAAATTTACTTAAGGGAGAAAGTATGTGTCAGTCCACTGGTACCGTTTATTTGAGTGATATCTGTAGCCAGTTGTTGGCTCAGATGTATTTGTATCAGTCAGTTGCATTTGGCCATGGTGAAATCGTGAGCCGAGGCCTTCACGGTCATACTTACAGCCCGAGCTCATGATAGAAGCTCATGCCACGTTCCTGAACACGTGTGTGTGTGTGTGTGTGTGTGTGTCCAAATGCTAACGGTCACATGCATTTTCTAATTTTAATACCATTTCTCGGAACTGTACCTTTCTGTAATATCTAGGACAAGTTTGATTGGCAAAGAAATCGGAACAAAATTTTAATGGATATTTGTATCCCAAAATGGAGTATAGGGTTTTTTATATACATAGATATAATTTTTTAAATAAACCTTTATCAGCACGTAAGGTGCTGTTAGGTCGACCAATTTGGTTAACCTTGCACCAAAACGGTTTACTTTAAGTACAAAACGTACAATCGATTTGTAATTACATTACCTAAAATAAGTTATTCTTTTAAAATTTCTGTTAAATCAAGGGTTCACGAGTTATTTGTGAAACAAAATTTTAAATTGCCGCCATTTTGTTTTATGAATTTGAGAAATTGTCATAATTTTTTGTAGCTTTGTCTATTTGCCATAAATGTGTGTGCAAAGTTTCAATTCCGTACGTTTAACCATTATTCAGAAAAAAATTATAATTGAATAAAAAAATGGAGGCTGTGTGAGTAACTAAGGACTTCCGGACAATTTAAATATGATATTTAGAGTTCTTTACATAATATAAATTCTGCATGTATTATTCTAGTTTATTACCAATAATAAGTTTTTGTGAGTTATTTGTTGTATTTATATTATTATAACCTAAACAGAGGATGTCTAACCTGAACTGGAGACTTGGTGAAAGTCAGGGACATACTGCTCACTGTCATCTGTCTCACAGCTGCTACCTGTAAATATAAGATGCAAGTACAGTTCTGTACTCTATCGTACATAATACCAGTATTGGTATTTTTAATATTTTTATTCAGTCATAATAAGCAATTTAATGAGAAACAACATTGACCAAATATACAATTATTAAATACTATTTACTTTCTATGACATAGCGAAAGTGCTTTACTGATTCTTGAGTATTTCATAAAATCACGTCTTGTATTAAGATTTAAAGTTGAGAAAATTTAAGATCTTATATATTTAATACACTAGGCCTATTTTTGTGATAATTGTTTTGGAGCGGTGGTGGTCTACCAATCACCATAAAGGTGTCATTTATAAAGGTCTTTGCATGTAGTTTTGCCATCAATTACAAATTTTATGAAAAGAATCAGCTGTTTATTTAAGAAGTATTAAATAATAAATATTAAATATGACAGTTAAACATGGTTTTTTTTTCGTTTAATGAAGACATCATCGTACAGCTGGCAATAAAACACCAGTTTTTATTTACACAAAACCAAAACATAACCAAAATGAAAATCTTTTGGGAAAATCTAAACTTGGTTTCTAAGTATAGTTATTATAATGTAGTTATATATTGTGCAGTTGATGAGTAAATAGAAACACTCGAGACAAACATTGCGTGAGTTGATGTTTACAGCTCGACACAACAGAAGTAACAGTTTTTCAAAGAACACACATTGGTGACCTATGAAAAAAAGCTAAACGTTCGACATAATGGAGACTGGAAGGCGATACCCTGTTACCGTTCAGTCTCCAGCACACACAGTTCCCGATTATTGTGGCATTTGCTATGACCATTAACGAATCTCAGGCCAATATTTGGGTAAGGTTGGAGTAGTTCTCCCAGAATCGGTGTTTGGTCACGGCCAACTATATGTCGCAGCAAGTAGAGCCCGATCATTTGATGGACTCAAAGTCTATATAAAAATGGAAAACACCAAGGCCGACTTCGTCGAGACAACCGTATTTATACTTTTATAAGGTTTATTAATAAAATAATTTTTATCATAATTAAATTGACTTGATTTCTTTTAAATAGCAACACTTAAGATTGAGTGCCTACACGCATTGGTGGACAGATTGTCTCCTTGACAGCGCACGATTTCGTGCGCCAGGTACGCTAGTTATTTTTTATAATACGAGGGCTATTAAAGTATTTTATTGGTATTCCATATTGATATTTTTTATTCACGAAAATGAGGAAAATATCAAAACGCAAAAAATGGCATACTCCATTAGACTTCTAGCAGCCTAAGAAAGATAATTTATGTAATTAATTACTGTAAAAAGAATGATAGTAAAATCTCTAACTTATATAAGTCCATCTGTAATTTGATATTTTCAACCTTAAACTATTATTTCGACAACATAAATGGATACTATTACAACAATATAAATGCTGGGAAACCTTTTCGATAAAATATTTATCGTCCAGGTAATTCTATCCATATCCAAGCACGTTTCTATAAGCGAATTCCCTTTAAGAAATTAGGACATAGTCGAAGCCCTCATTGAAAGGCCACTATGTATGTGTGTCCGTATATATTATCTTCAAAATCAAAATTTTTACAAATTTGTAAAGGATCATTTGTGGTTTCAGCTCAAAAACCAGACACATCGCTCTATATGGAGGTTTTATGAGGGAGGGATTTTGAGCCCCAAAATTGGGTTTTATGGATTTCGACTGAAAAGATGAACTCAATTTATTGGTTTGAATATTTCCTATATACAAAGAGTTACTGTGATGTACAGTTTAAGTCAAAAGTGTAGATAACTCTTCCATAACGGATGAATGGGTTAAGGGATAGGCCAAATTAGTATACCTGAAAACCTTACTTAAGCATACAATAAACACAACAGACCTTACACATTCATTTGAAAGCTTAATCATATTCATAGTATATAAACAAATCTTAACTACAGTACATATTATTATACATTACATATTACATTTTACAGTACATATTAGTCTCTTTTAGCAAATTTATCTTAGGGAAGAAGCAATTACCGTAGGTCTCATGGCAAAACCTAAGCCCGGGACCATGTTATATTTTGTATTTAGGTGCCCAAAAAACAATAGTCATTGAAATATATATACCTATACATAAATTTTAACTACAATTTTTCGACACCTGAAAACAAAAAAGTAACATGGATAATAGCTTAATAATAGCTTCTTCCCTATGGGAAATTCGCTAATAATGAAATCAGGATTAACTTTGCGAATTATTGTGTTTACACCTGAGCTCAAAATGGTGGATTTTTAGGGAAAATCCATTTTTAAAATGGAAGCCCCATTGATTGTTACATTATTTTAAAGACCCTTTTAAAATAAAATGAATTGTGGAACCTTTAGGTCTTTAACTCAACCCAGAGAAATTTCACACGAAGGTGGATATTATGAAAATATGCCTTGAATGGTTTAAATTGGATGAGGCTGGGGATATTTTTAAAGTGGTTAAATATTTTTTGTCAAACAAATTTTTGGCGTTAAATATTGTTATGTACTGAAGTACCAGTAGTATGTAGTTTAAAACATTTATTTAATTTTAAATGTTTAATGTAATAGATATACTAAAATATCTCGTATATCTCTGATGTACAAGTAGTTGAAATGTAGATTTTTTATGTAGAAGAAACATGATCTAATTTTATTTTTGTATTAATTTCTGTCAATAGCTATATTTACTTAAGAACGTGATACAAATAATTATATGAATAGTATTGTTTTTAATTTGAATGATGGATATAAACTTGATTGATACTAACCTTCTTGGAGCCACGTATCTTGGGACGGCCTCAGATCGTAGAAACTGCTTTCACCTGAAAAAAACTCTACATGGTTATCAAGTAAAATTGAACGATCGAATTGTAGCATGCTTCACAAATTATTGGATAAGATTATTGGATAATTATTGCACTTTATTGAATCTTGCCTAGATTTAATACTTTTGACATTACATAAGATTTTCACAACAAGCTAAATGATACCACACGATTACGGTGAGTATACAAAAACATTTTTGTATATTTTTTACAAGAAATTTCACAATTTTTGTCACCAAATTTGTCCTTCCATCATTTCATTTATTATTTTTATAGACGAACATCATTTCTCTCCATTCTCAATCTTCTCCACTTTAAATCCAGTTCATTTTTTATTTCTTTAACCAGCAAATGATAAGCACCACTTCTTTCACTTCTTCTTTTCTATTTTTACATTCATTTAACCAAAATCTTTCTAATGAATTTGCTATTTCATTGACCCATTTAATATTAGATAACATTTTCATTAACAAATTAACCGAAATCCCTACTTCTATTTTATTAGTACTAGCTTTTTTAATTTTTCTAAGAATTAGGTAAAATTACCAATCCGCAGGAAACGTGCTTAGATCATCAACCCTTCAGAATCTAACATCTAATGTAAACATAAGAAAGGCATAGCTCGTATTTTTTTTAGCTTACGACAGTAAGATCAGATTTCTTTCTAATTTAATTTTTAAGATAGATTGTACCGATAATACCTAAACAAATTTGGAAGCATAATTTTCTTTAGAATTTTTTTCTTGAGATAAAAATTAAATGGAATACGTTTTTTACTGTTATATAAACCATTCAATATTTAAACCCAGTTGAAATGAGTATTTATTACTGTAGCTTTTTTAAAAAGTAAGCCTCCAAAGTTTGTTGAAGTTAAAAATAAATTGTATATAATTTGTCTCGCGCGACTGGTCGAAGTCCGCTGTTATCGTACGAGAGTGACGCTGCGCGCTGATTGGTCGACGGAGGCGGCGTGTCGGTATATAAGGATCAGCTGACTGTCATTGCAGCAGATATTTCCGTCAACGAAACATCAGACTACTACTATCATGGGCAAGGAGAGGACCAACGTCAACATGGCCGTCGTCGGCTACTACTAGACCCTTCCATCAGGTATGTTTTACTCTTTAAGTTACTCGTAAGTTAGAGTTTACTCTTACATTACGAGGCAAACTTTACCTTTTTGAGCAGTAATAGTAAATTCTGTTACGTTCAAGCTAAGCCTCTAACGAACAGTACTTAGAAATTCATTATTTTAAATTTAAATTGAAAAGCATCTAACGAAGTGTACTTGTAATAGGCTTATCTCATAAATCCATATCTTCTAACAATAATTATAGTTTTTTATAAAATTTCCTTTGAATATTAATTTATTTTGTCGCCTTTAATGACTTTGTCCTTGTAGAAAAATTATGGTTTCACTCCAATGCATTTAGCTACGATTGTAGCATCTTCAGGGAGGAAATTAAACGTTTTCATTACCTATCTATATTTTTTAAGTAAAACTTTATAAATTTATTTTACAACATAGTTTTAAAGAAAACCATATTCTGTAATTTTTGACATGGATATGTCTTAGCTCTAAGGGGGTGTTGACGATTTTTAAGATGGAAAACATGTAACAGGTTTCCATAGAAACCACCGGAGCTATTTTATTGATTTTTAATATAAAAGAATAAGAACAGCTGTTTAGATGAAGTGAATACATTACCTTTAGACATATCCATGATATAACCTATTTCCCACAGGGAAATAAATACAAACATTTTTACTTTTAATTGTTACTAAGAGCTAAAATAATGAGGAACAGTTCTTTATATTTTCTTAAATAATTTCTTTGTGATGGCATTACCAATGAAATATTCAACTTAAATATCTATATTTTATAAGATTAGTTGTGCTCATAACAAGTGTTGATTGCTTGATATTAAGTTTATTAGTTTAGCGTTTAGCACAGTAGTGGCGTCCAGTGGACCTAGCCATTAATGGCGGCCAGTAAATGTCCACCTACTGTCCCCGTGTGATGGGGTACTGATGCTTCAAAGGACAGTAGCTAGTGGCCGCCAGTAAAGACGAGATAGTTTGAGTTTAGTGGCCGGTCAGAGGACAGTAGCGTGGTCACGTGACCTACTGGTGGCAATTTTTGTCCGTGTCTTAAAAAGTTTTGGAATTGTAAATAATGTGATAACAAAATCTTATCACTATTTTGAAAACACTGGACATGTTTTATTATAAAACTCAACGGAAATTTGTTTTAAACTACACATTAAAACAATAGCTTGGCTATTAAAGGTATTAAGAGCTTAAGCCTTTCAATGGTCGACATCGTCAAATCCATCCATCTTAAGAGGTTGCATCAGTGGTAGCCATCTTGGATTTTAGTTCCGTAAGAGCAATGTTAAATTCTGGCGCCTATATCTCCTTGACCTATTGTCATAAATTAACGGAAGAGGTGTCAAATTAAAGGTATTACAGACCTCCAGGGCACCACCTTACAGAACTTCTTATTTTCGCTCTCAATAAAAAAATAATAATGATTTATTTTTTTAAATATTCCTAGATTTTTGTTTTATATCAAGTTAAATTTGTGAACATATTAAAAGGTGACATCTCATTAATATACTTCCAAAGTTTTACATTGATACTTTGATAATTAACGCCACTACAGACGCCAAAGTGAAGGTATGTTCCGCCAGAATTTAACATTGCTCTTACGGGACTAAAATCCAAGATGGCTACCACTGATGCAGACTCTTAAGATAGATGGATTTGACGATGTCGACCATTGAAAGAGAACACAATCCACCTTGATGCCACTCTAGAACAGTTGCAATGGTAGCCAGTAATGTCCCCGTGTGTAGGGTACAGTCATGACAATGCAGTGGCCTCCACTTGTGGGCGCTAGTACTGGGTGCCACTACTGTCCCAGTGTTCAGGGGGCTTTACAATGCAATAATGGGTTTGGACTTAATCTCCAAGCTACTCTACTATTTACTTAGACTTTTTATTGTAAACGGATTGATATTAGTACTCTATAGCAACCGTAGCAACTTCATTCAATTTTTGAATGAAGTTGTGAGTGCATTGGTGTTTGCAATAACTGTAGGGCTAATTGTATAAAAATATTTACTTAACAATTTTTATAGGTGATGGAGGGCCAGTACAACACGGACACGTCCCGGCTTCTGTACACGGACACGACTTGGACACGGACAACATGATGCTGAAGAGTGCACCAAACTACACCATCACTGATTGAAATTATTAATCGGTTATGAAATAAATATAATATCGTTTCATAAGTAGATCCATGTAAACTTTACAACCTACAACCAGGTTTCATTTGGTATGAAATAATAAATTGTTAAATATTTGACGTTGTATTTAATTACTATTGAACACACCAATTTATCGCAGCGGTGACATAATATTTCAGAATGTTTTCCAAATAAGAATTTGTTTAAGGATTCTATCTAATAAGTTAAAAAAAATACTTTAAGAGAAATTATTTTAGCTCTCATTCTTCTCATTCTAATATGCGAATGAGTAAATTTGCAAGTAAGAGTAAAAAATATTTGGCTCCCAAATACAAATTTTCAAATTAAAACAACTAAAAAGTGTTACTATTAAGAAAAGAGAAGTGGCGATACGGCACAAAACCTCATATACAGGGTGTTTCTCGGCAACCCTGACAAACTCCGGCAATATGTTATTCCTTGGGTTAAAACAAGGAAAAAATGTTATATAAGCATAGGTTCTAAGCTCATTCGTTTCATAGTTATGGTTAAAAATGTGATTTTTTAGTTTTTTTGTGTATCTAATGTACCTCTGGAATGCAAAATTGATCAAATATTTAGACAAAACTTCCATAGATAGATAGAATATTAAATTTAAATAAGATTTCATTGCTTTTTTGCACAAAAATATTGAGTATGGCTGAGAAAAATCTGTTTAAAACAAGTTATTCCTAAAAAAACAGGGCTCAAAAATATTTGTTATAACTTTTGACGTCCTTTACTAATACAACCATTCAAGAAATTGGGTTGCAACTTTACCAAAAGTTGCAGAACTTTATGGAAAACAATAAAATATCAACTTTTGTATACCTTTTCAGGTGATTTTTATGCAAAATTTAAAAAAATGCAAGATAACACAATTTTTATTGAAAATTTAAGGTTAAAAGAGATTAAATTTTATTTGATATAAAAAACTTAATTTTTAACAACTAAGGAATTACTTAGTCACTTTAGTCACAGTGACTAAGTTGTGACTCTAGGTCAGCAGTGTACAAAAGAAAGAGGATAGGGCCCAACCAACTGCCCTGGGGAACCCCGGAGGTTTTAGACAAAACTGACCTGATTATTTACCGGAGTATGCTGTGATGTAATTTGTATGTAGGAAGAAAACCAATTCACGGATCGATCATTGAAATTTTAAAAACCATCTTGACCAACAGGAAATTCAATCTAACCGAATCGAATGCCTGAGGGAAATCCAATCCAGTCACAATACAACTCCAATTTTTATCTTTAGCACATATCAGTTCACCCTTAACATTCAGAAGAGCCTAACTAGTGCCGAAACCTCTCCGAAAGCATGACTGTGGTTCAGGAATAATATTTTCCGACTCAAGAAACGAAACTAATTGGTCTCCAACCAATTTTTAAAAAATGTTGGAAAGCACTGGATACCTCGTGGTCGTTGTACAAGTACCTACCGCTGCACTGGGGGCTCTTGTCAGGCGTGTACGCGAGGTTGGCGGCGGCGGGGGCGGTGGCAGTGGCAGCGGCGGCGGCGGAAGGGGGCGAACTGGTCACCTGTGGAGGGTATTCACCTCCCACCTGTAAACACACACACATACTTTAGATAACATTTATCGAGTTTTCATACTGGACTATAACTTTATATGCAACTAGCGGTAAGCCCGTCCTTTGTACGGTTTGTAGGATTTAGTTAAAGAAGAAAGATTATCATACCAAAATGTAAACCTGAAATACTAATCAGTTGATTTCTAAATAGGTTTAAAATCAATTGCCAATATAAATAAGAATATTGATTTTACAGTGCTTGTTTTTATTTCTATTAAATCTTTAAACTACAAAGACAGTGATTATTGCAGTAGGCTATTTATTGAAAACTAATCAAAATGCTAGTAATATCGAAAAAGTGGTTTTTAAATGCTCGTTATTTACTTTTCAAAGCTGGCGATTTCAAGCATTTATAAACCTTCTCTGAAATGTATAGAATACATGAAATAATTTTCATTGTAATCAGTTCTTCCGTTTTTAAAGAGAAGACGGCGTAAAATGCCTCCTGGAGCGTCACAGACAAACAGACAAACCGACAACCAGACAAAAATTAAGATAAGACCGGTTTCGGCTTCTCTAACGCACAGAAAGTAAAAATAACTAAAAAATGAACAATTCTGAGCAATGTACAGACAAAACTCTAATTTTATTTATATAGATAATAACTGCAAATTTCATTTATAAAAAATTCTCAACTAAATTTCTTTTGGTGGCCTCGCCATAAGATTCTCGTATATTGTGTCGCAAGCTTTGTGTCTTTTCTATAAATCACTGGGGAAAAGCATTTAGTCATTTTGAGTCCAGTTTGATGTACCGGTACTTAAAGAGATACTGTTATCAATACTAATTAAATATAGATTTAAGAAATGTTTCAATAACCTCGAGTGCATACGCATACATTATTTTTCTGTAGACTCTTTTACAAGAGGGTGTACAAAATGAACAGATTTATTCGCCACGTTAACAGTTTACGTTTTTTGGGGATTATATATTTATATTTTTTCCTGTTTGATTAAAACTCACGTGTTTATTACAGTTATGTTGGCCAAATAAAAAATAATTATAGCGTTTATACATATTACGTTTGTTATAATAATCAGCTGTTGTATATCTTTCCTATAAAAGCCGTATTACAGTTAGGTTTTGTTTGGTTTTAGGTTGGATTAGAAAATTGTGAATCAATCCACTTAGATTTATTTGAATGTATTAGATTTAATATTTATTAAATATATTATTGATTTGGAAATTCGCTGAGTACGCAGGTCTGCTGTGACGTGGGTATTTTGTTTAGTGGTGGTTCATTTTTAGAAACTTCTGGAAACGGCTGGGTAATATTATTAACCTAATTTTTAAAGAGCAACTCTTTAATAACACCTCTAAGAGGTTAAGAGGTTTTAACAACACTACCCGAACGAAACCCGAGACTAGAAACAAAAATCATAAATAAAAAGACGATATCTTCCAAATTGCTTCGTCTGTTTTTCAGGAGGATCCAGGTTGGGTTGCCCTCGACAAAGGTGACTTGTTGTCATATCGTGGGGGAGACCTGAGATCGATCAGCGAACGCCACACAGTGTCACTGGGGCTGAGACTCGAGAATCGACACAAACAAGCCATTTCCTTCCCCCAGCGCCCCACGTCTTCCCGTCTAAGTCTTTCACAACGGATGATAATTACTGTCCTAACACTATTTTTTATTTTCTGAGCTAATTTATTTGGACATTTATTCAAAAATTTAATAGTTCATATTCACCTTATTTTTTCCATTTTTTCATGCTATACGATTAAGAGTCTGCATCAGTGGTAGCCATCTTGGATTTTAGTCCCGTAAGAGCAATGTTAAATTCTGGCGCCTATATCTCCTTGACCTATTGTCATAAATTAACGGAAAAGGTGTCAAATTAAAGGTATTACAGTCCTCCAGGGCACCACCTTACAGAACTTCTTATTTTAGCTCTAAATAAAAAAATAATAATGATTTTTGTAAAATATTCCTGGATTTTTTTATATCAAGTTAAATTTCTGAACATATTAAAAAGTCATGCCCTTGAGCCACATCTCATCAATGTACTTCCAAAGTTTTACATTGATACTTTGATAATTAACGCCACTACAGACGCCAAAGTGAAGGTATGTTCCGCCAGAATTTAACATTGCTCTTACGGGGCTAAAATTCAAGATGGCTACCACTGATGCAGACTCTTAAAGTTTACTTTTGATATCCCATCTGGGAAATGAAATGAGAGATATTTTTCTTTGCTTCAAATTTCAGTACGTAATGTTTCGTTTTTTTGGCGTTCATGTCAACAGTCGGAAGGGATGTGTAGATAGAAATGGCCTAGCAATGGTTCTCTAACCACTGGGATATGACAGCTTGCTTACCTTTTGCTGGCAGAAAATCGTATTACATAATACGGTGGATAATTTAATTCTAATTTAATTTGTTAAAGCTTATTCTTTGTGATAACTAGTATTTTAAACGTTTTTGGATCCTAAAATATATGATAATGGTTTTTGTTATATGTCAGATATGTAACATCCAGTTATTGTAGTTACATACATCTCTAGGAGGGCATATAAAATTTATAGTCATTTAAACTGTTTCAATGGTTATTTTAAAATTATTTTCTGTATACTTTATGTAAATTTTAATTTCTTACTTCTTTTATTTTTTATTACTTTTTTCACATCATCGAAGCAACTTCAATCTATTGATTATACAAATCATAAATGCAAAATACAAGAAAACTCTCTGTAAACATAATGTAAATATATAGACTGGGACGGTGGCGACGTCCTGTAATCCAGCTACTTGGAGGTCACGAATTGTGGATAGTTGTGAGAGATGGTCGGTGGATATAGTGTTCTCTTGTGTGGATTAACGTCCGCACTATTGAATACTACGTTAATTCACAAAGACCATCCTCATAATTAGACCAATTCGTAATTCAGAGGCCGTGGTTCGGATTCCACGTTAAACTGTAGGTCCATTAGTTGCCATCGGCTGTTGGGCTATTAATTAACAGTCCTGTCTAAGGAACATGTCAGCCTTAGTCAGTAACAAGACTACAAGATCGCGCCACAATCATCCTACATTCATTCCTCATTCATACTTGGCTTAGAATTCATTCTGGTTAGTGATGTAAACAAGAAAATAGAAAAAGAACAAGTTAATTACATATGATCAGCTGATAATTGAACCAAACAGAAAACTTAAGTATACTTCTCAACGTATATTTTATATTTTATCGGCTCTTAATATGCGATGACATATTTTACCGGCAATAACAACTTGTATTATTATTGGAAACCTACAAATTGGCGTAAAGTTACTTTAACATTTTCTCTATTACAATTAATTATAAAATATATAAAAATAACTAAAATTTAAAACGTCATATAGGAATCGAACTAGTATAAATAAGTGAATATCGGTGAAGTTGTATTTCAGTTATTACTATTTTATAAAGTATACTAGCTGACCCGGCGAACTTCGTAACGCCTCACAGTAAACACATGTTAACTTTAAGATTGGCCATGTTCTGAAGTCGAATAGCAATACGGCTTCATTGTGAAAGGTTATATATTCTGGGTCGCTGCATGTGAATAACAATACTGAAACGATAAAACATATTAATATCATTCCCATAAAACAAATAAATCTGAGTGGATTAATTCACAATTTTCAAATCCAATCCAAACCCAAACGAAACCTAATTGTAATACGGCTTTTATAGAAAGATATACAACAGCTGATTATTATAATAAACGTAATAATATAAACATTGTAATTATATAAACACGTGACTTTAATCAGACAGAAAATAAGAAATATAAATATATAATCCCCCAAAACCGTAAACTATTAACGTGGTGAATAAAGCTGCTCATTTTTTACAATACACATTTACTTCATAGTTTAACATTAATGAATGATTCAGATGGCATTGGATAGTAAAGCATACGGTATTGCTAATGCAAAGTAAACCAATCAGCTGTAGCTAAGAAATCAAATGTTTTCATTGTAGGCATTTTGTAAACAAACTTACTCTCCATAAGGTTAACATTAGAAATTTAAAACGCCATAAAATAAACTTATTTATCGAAAATACGTTTTCACGAAAACCTTCCCAGACACATACAGAGCAGCTTCCTAAAATTTCATGGCGATCATGAGTAGTTTGGCAACGCATAAAGGACATACAGACACATATACATACATTCAATTTTATATATAGAGATTTGATTTTTTTAAAGTCCTTTCTATAGATATAGTTTCATTATTCATCAATATAGTTTCAATCTCATCCAGAGTATATAACACTATCATTTAAGTTTTAGACGGTTTTATCCTAAATAATAAAATGAATAAGATACAATTTAAGTTATTAATCTAAATCAGCGACCTCCATTACGGCTATGCAATGACTGATCGTTTGAAATGTAACGAAAAATACTTGATTACGAACGACAGTTACGCACAACGAACTTAACTGATCAGAGAGCAATCACACGTCTTTGCAGAAGAATAATCAGATTGTGAGACGAGATCCGGTGAAGATTCAATCCGTGGTTGCTAATCACCGCTAATTGTCACCGACGGCGGATATTCAGCAATCCTGGGCCGGAAACGCGACATTTCACTACAAGGAAATAGCTTGGCGAGCTGAGCTGTCGGTGCGTCTCAACCGCTCTCTGCGGTGGAGACCGAACTGGCACGTTTTATCACTTGCCAGCTCCTTTAAACTTCATGTGAATCATGAAACTATCTGAAGCACATCAATCTTCTAAACAAATAAATCACAGTCCATTTTTTGACGTGAAATTAGCATAATCTCTATATATAAAATTGAATGTGTGTATTGTATGCTATGCGTTAAACTACATATGATATTTAAATTTTAGTGCTCTATTTGTGTCAATTTTAGTGAACCACTACATATGTTTCATTTTATGATAATGTTACCTTATAAGTGAGTTTTTAAAATTTTCTACTAAAACATTTCTATATGTTATTTTTTTATTAAACATATGTTTATTAATTTTGATTACAAAATGTACAAAAATATTATGAAATGTTTTTAAATTTAATTCACAAATTTTTACAATGTTTTTTTAGTGTAACATATAGTACAATTTATAAACATTTGACATCTACACAGCTGATGTTATTTCCTTTTAGCAATATGCTTTACTATCCAATGCCATCTGAATCATTCATTAATGTAACCAATGAAGTTAACTATGAAGTAAATTTGTCCTGTAAAAATGAACAGCTTTATTCACCACGTTAATAGTTAACGGTTTGGGGGATTATGTATTTTTATTTTATGTCTGATTAAAATCACGTGTTTATACGTTGGGCAAATAAAAATAATTACACTGTTTATATTATTACGTTTATTATAATAATCAGCTGTTGTATATCTTTCCTATAAAAGCAGTATTACAGTTAGGTTTGGTTTGGATTGGTTAATGTGATAAAATTTAAAACTCAATTTATTTGTTATGGGATTCGTCTTATCGTTTCAGTATTGTTATTCACTATTCCGCGACCCAGAATATATAACCTTTCACAATGAAGCCGTAATGGTATTTGACTTCAGAACATGGCCAATCTTAAAGTTAACATGTATTTACTGTCAGGCGTTACGAAGTTCGCCGGATCAGCTAGTTTATTATATAAAGGAATTATATTATAAAGCATGATCATATTTAAAAGGCATTATTGTTCTATCAAAATCCTGTACCGTACTTCATTTAACACAATTTTATTCACAACAAACTATTAGTATCGTCTCTATATGCACGTGATCCTATCTCATTCATGGCCAACCGTATCCCAGATCATCTTGCTCCAATGTAGGTTGAACCCTAATCCACTAGGCCTAACTGGTTTAACAACCCCGGGTAATGGTACTCAAGTCCAAATCTGTTGAGAGTGGTCAAAACGAGGTTAGGGCCTCCCGCAGTGTCCTGGGGTCAGGGACAGTCAGGCTAAAACGTGCTAAACCTATACAATGTTGTGCATGGGGTAATGAAACAAAACATTTTTAGTTACTATTTTTACTTACATTCACAATATCTGTAAAAGCCAACACTAACCGTCATAATAAGGATAAGTACTTGAGAACTGAGCGACACGCAGTAAAAAATGCGAAATTGGGTTTTTAATAGCTCAAAAGACTTACTTAATTAAACTTAATTAAGGTAAACTTAATTTATTTAGTTAATTATTAGTATTTTAGAATTAAATTTGTAAGTCCTATTTGTTTTTAATAAAAAGCCACTATTAATACTACGTTAATCAAAGAATCTTATATTAGCAATTCGTAATAAGGTTTTAATTAGTTAAACTAGGATTAGTTACCATTAATTAAAAATTGTTAAAACATAATATCAGTACAAGATTAAAATGGGAAATCATAAATCACTCTATTATTTTTTTATTATTACCGGTAGCATTTTCAGTTAATAGTATAAACTAACATTATTATTTAGTTTAATTAGTTTGGCTGTTTATATTTATGTTATTTACATTTTAATCTTCACAAGCATCATCGATGTAATTTCAATCTTCATTATTGTATAAAAAATCGAAGTTTTCCTAATTTTTTTTATTTTTCAAAATTAAAATTTAAAAGTAACCATAAATCCTTTTTGATATATTTATTCCAATTTAAATTTATTGGGCCATGTTGGATTACATCAAAATAAGCTAAAAGAACCTTGGCAAAACTAATATATTCCATTTTTATTTTACAAAATAAGCTAGGACGAAAGTATGAAAAAGTAAAAGATAAAGTGTTACATTAAATAACCTGGAAGAAGCCCTTAAATACGCACATGTATCAACTTAGGGATTTCCGTGTTAAAATAAACCAAAAGAATTATTGTATAGAAGTATAAGACTTAGCGAGATCATATAAAAGGCCAATGAAGGCAAAGTTCGAAGATGGTAAAAAAACACTACTCAGGGTTTAGTAATGTTTTTAAAAAGGCATTTTAAGGATATTTATAAGTTAAAAAGTAGTTTAAACCACTGTGAACAGTCAACCCGTAAAAATACTCTAACAATTTTTCAAAGTTCTACATCACACATTACTTATAAAGCAGTCTAATTAATGCGGACACGTAAAATTAAATCTAATGTATATATTTTTGAGTAAACAATTTCTTAGTGTTTTAAATTATCATACCCTGAACTTTCTTTACTTTTTCACTAAATACCCTGTAGAATAATCTTTATTATTTAAAAAAAAGAAAAAGTTGGACTTAAAGTAAGTGAAGAAAAAACCAAATACTTAGTTGTTAGTAGAAGTCCAGATATTCAAAGAAACACCTTGAAGGTAAACGGTTATTCCTTCCAAAGATGCCAAGACTTCAAATACCTGGGTGTAACCATAGACGTAAAGAATAATGAAGAGACCAAAATTAAAAGTAGACTACTGCAGGGGAATAGATGCTATTGGGCCCTTCAGAAACTGATCAAGAGTAAAATACTCTCTAAAAATACTAAATTAAGGCTGTACAAGAGTATGACCTATAGTATTATATAGATCTGAGATCTGGTCACTTACCAAGAAATCGGAAAAGAAACTTATAGTGTTTGAGAACAAAGTTCTTCGTTCAATATAGGACCAGTTTATGATCAAGGTACATGGAGGATAAGAACCAACAGGGAATTAAGAACTCTCTACCAAGATACTGACATCATTGCTCTAATCAAAAGCAGAAGACTGAGATGGGCTGGTCACGTTAATAAATATACATTAAGAATAGCTTTACATCTTCCACGAGGCAAACGACCACTGAACTAAGGTTTCAGGTGCAGAAGAATGCAGACGCTTGATGTGCACCGGACCTTTATCGGAGGATTTCGTGCGGCTGTTGGCGAGGCCAAAAACCTTTTACGGTTTGAGTGGCCACATTTATAAGGTAAGGTCATCTATTCCATGGTATAAAGAAAAGTATTGTTAACATTTTCGATTCTATATTTACAGAGAATACATCCATTTTATGATTTTGAAGTGACGTCTGCCTGTCTGCTTGTGTGCGAGTTTATGGATATGGATGAGTATAGGGGGCCACAGTCGTTGATCCGAGGTCTGATTCAGATCAATTTTTGAATGTATATAGATATCCACTATATATATGGACATATTTTAAATTTTTATTTTTAAGGTTAGCTCACCCACAAAACCCATTAAATTTCCAAATTTCTCAAAAACTGCTCTATTCTTTCTTACTAAAATTTTATATAACTTCGGTTTTAAATGAAAAATAATAATTGCTGGATTTTCCAGCAAAACAATACATTTTAAAGATTTAATTACTAATTAAAATTGACTAAAAAAATGTAAAGTAGAATTTTGGATAATTAGTCTACGACAAATAAATAGTACCACAGAAAAGTTAAATTTAATGTCTGTGGTAAACAGTAGGCCTAAATATGTTTTCAAAGAACGGCTAATGTCAAGGACATTCCTAAAATATCTATTTTCGATACTGCTTGAAAAAAGTCATTTTCCATACAAAAGATGAGGTCTGAAAGACGTTTTTTCCGTCCTTGAATGAAAAAGGAATCAACCGATCATAAAAAATAATGAATTAATCTGAACCAGGTGTGCGTTTGAAATAGCATAAAATGTGGACACCATTTAATGAGCAAATTTTTAAAGTAAAGCTTTTGTGTTTTTCATAATTAAGCAAAATATAACGCGCAGGAAGACAAAAAATTGAAGTCCCATCGCCGAATAAACCTCAATCAAAACCAGTTATTATTGTTATACCACGTTGTGAAAAACGGGTTATTTGGGTATCGTCCCTAAATAATTCAAATTGAAGTTAGAGGGTGGATAAAAGAAAATCTATGACAGTTTATAAACAATAAATTTGTTAAATATTATTTAAATAAGCAGTTAAGAATACGAAAGTATGATTTAAGGTATTCATCTTTTAGTTTACCTTTAAAGGGAATAGGGAGAAAGTATAAACACCCCCGTCGCAGCAGACCTGCGTACTCAGCGAATTTCCAAATCAATAATAATATGTGACAAGTTTTATAAAAATCTGTCCATGAGAATTATTTGCCTAGTCTCCATAAGATTAACATAGTAAAGAGTGTGCAGGTTTGCTGCTGTGAGGAATGCTGAAAGTAGGTGTTTCTAGCGTAAACAATTTATATTTTGACCATTTATACCAAGTTTCATCAACATCTATCCATAAATAAAGGAGTTTGCCTATTCCCTATATGATTAACATGGGAATAGAGTATGCAGGTTTGCTGGTTTGAGGAACACTGAAAGTAGGCATTTAACGAAAACAATTTTTATTTTTAACATTTATACCAACTTTCATCAACATCTGTCCATAAATAAAGGAGTTTGCCTATTCCCTATATGATTAACATGGGAAAAGAGTATGCAGGTTTGCTGCCATGATAAACACATAAACTATGATTTTTAAGCATACATAGATAGATCTCAACCAAATGAAGGTAAATACCAAGTTTTATCCAAAAATATTGATTAATATGGGAAATATTAATTTTTCCTTATCCTCCATAAGATTAACATTGGAGCTTAAGTCTCGCCATGAGACACGGTAATAGCTTCTTCCCTATGGGAAATTCGCTAAAAGTAATGAAGTAAAGTATCAG